>JAFLJL010015040.1:0-46131 GCA_018398815.1 Conus ventricosus | reverse complement strand
AGGCGCAGAAATCCGCCCTCCCCATATTCCCACTCACGTCATGCCCTAAATTCTACGCCCCCCCTCCAACCCATGAAGTGATCTAAAATCCTCCCCCCCCCCCCCCCCCCACATCATCCATGTCAAGCCCTGAAATCTGCGCTCGCTGTACTCCCACACAAGGTATGCCCTGCATTCGCACCCCCTGTACGCCAGCCCATGCTACGCCTCGCATCGTCACCCCCCCCCCCCCCCCTCCGATGCCCACCAGCCATGTCATGCCCTGAAAACCCGTACTCCCTATACCCCCCCCCCCCCCCACCCACGTTACGCTCTGCATCTGCATGCACCTCCTCCCCGTCACTCCACCCACGTCACGCCCAGCAACCGCAGCCGCCATTCCCCCACCCATGTCATACGCTGTGTTCCCGTCCTCTATACCCCCACCCATGTCGTACGCTGTGTTCCCGTCCTCTATACCCGCAACCATGTTGTACGCTCGTGTTCCCGTCCTCTATACCCGCAACCATGTTGTACGCTGTGTTCCCGTCCTCTATACCCGCAACCATGTCGTACGCTGTGTTCCGTCCTCTATACCCGCAACCATGTCGTACGCTGTGTTCCCGTCCTCTATACCCGCACCCATGTCATACGCTGTGTTCCCGTCCTCTATACCCGCACCCATGTCATACGCTGTGTTCCCGTCCTCTATACCCGCACCCATGTCATACGCTGTGTTCCCGTCCTTTACACCGCAACCATGTTGTACGCTGTGTTCCCGTCCTTTACACCCGCAACCATGTTGTACGCTGTGTTCCCGTCCTCTATACCCGCAACCATGCTGTACGCTGCATTTCTCCACCCCGTACCCATGGCAAAACCTGCATCCGCGTCCCACGTGTCCCAACACGTCATACCCTGTATTCACTTCTCCTTCCCACCCCCTCAGCCCCCCCCCCCCCTTCCACGTATGCTTATCCTCGTCACGACCTGCATCCACATCCCGTGTCCCCCCACCCATGTCACGTCCTACATCTGTGCCTCCCCGTGTGCCCGCCGACTGAACGAACGACTAAACGAATGAATGACTGAACGATCGGCTGAACGAATGAACGACCGACCGACCGACTGAACGATTGGATGACTGTGTCACGGTCAAAAATAAACACAACCAGAGTCGTGGTCCGTCGCCAGCTAGGTTGGTTGGACATAAGCTCTAACGCAAATACTCTGGGCGCCGGCAGACAGCCCCATACGGCGGGTCCAGCCAATTAAGCATAGAGGAGAGGTTCCACAGAGACGGTCTGTCCAACCAGACGGACTAAGTAGCTGACCGACGCCTCGATGTCTGGTCAAACCAGTCTCGACGCCCGGATCAGACTCATCCAGCCAACTTGAGCACGGCGAGAGGCTAATCCTCATCCTCCACGGAGACGGTCCGGTCCACCCAGACAGACTAAGTAGCTTGACCGACGCCTCGATGTCTGGTCAGACGAGTCTCGGCGCCTACCCAGACTCATCTAGCCAATTTACGACCAATGCCCACCATTAGGTCGACGACACCGGAAAGGGAGAGGGAGAAGGTAGTAGGTGGTGGGGGTGAAATCAAGCTAATCAATTAAATGACCAATTGACCACCACAGAGATGTAAGGCGTGTAGGCGTGACTGTCATGATTTGAATATCCAATGGAATTAGAGGGAGATAACTTCGGGAACGAGGCGGTAAAAATACTGACCAATGGTACTCGCCCTTGGACAGATGAGTTTCAAGATAAGATAGGGATGCGGGAGTGGAGAAGCGGAACGAGAGAGAGAACGAACAGAGAGACAGAGAGAGGAAGAGGTTCTAGGTCTGCTCGAGAGAGAAGCAGAGAGATGAGGGGGGGAGAGAAGAGAACCAAGTTGAGAGATTAGCATGAGATAGTCTGCAGAGGAAGGACTAAAGAGAGATGTGGAGAGAGAGAGTTGCTAACTAATGAAGAGAAAAAGAAAGAAAAGAAAAGGAAAAGAAAAGCAACCATGTCCATTTGATAGAGCAGACTAGGAGAGAGAGAGAGAATGCAATGCGTTAATGCAGGAAGAAAGAAAGGAGAACAGATCGATGTTGATAGTCACTGTTCCATCTGAACCGGGGGTTCGACCTCATACCTGGCAGCGTCACTTCGTCAAGCAGAACCACAGACCAACGCCAGTGCCAGCAGTCTAGCCTGACCAGTGCAAGCAGACCAACACCAGTGCCAGCAGTTGTGTCGTGTTGTGAAAGTGACAGTGAAAAGAAAAAAAAAGGAAAAGAAAAAGACAGTGATTCGTGAATAGTTAAGATCACCTGGCCAGGTAAAGTAGAAATCTATTTATACCGGGTTAGTTAATGATGTTTTAGATAAATGATTTTGTGAAGTTCAAGGAAAGAGATAATGTTTTATTTTGTTTGATTCCATATGCATTGATGTTTTTTCTATGATCATGTGTAGTAAAGTTATAGACTTTACTAGTGGTTTGATGTGACGAATGCATGATATATGAACGAGATTGTAAGCAAGCTGTGAGTGTGTTTGGGCTGTGCGCTAGTCCTTCCTCCATCGACATCACCCGAGGTTGACAATTTATTGGCGAGCTTGCCAGGATATTCTGGCCCATTTATTATAATTGTTCAACTTCTCAGAGAGGAAGCTGGGTGGGATTCAAGTATTGTAATCCTAAGACAAGGGGTTGTCTTACTGTATGTTCCCAAGATAGTTAAATACTAGGCTTGGCATTGCTTCCAAGATAGTTAATACTAGGCTTGGCATTTCAGCCCCAGAGTACTTATTTCGCACAGATTGCCTATAATTCGCTCTCATAGTTGGGTCAGGCGCTGGGCGTCTTATAAAAACTAACTGCGTTGTCCCAAGCTAATATTATCATTCATAGGATTGTGCTATTACGTCACTCGTGTCGGTAACCACCAGTTTGGCTGTCGTAGTAGTAAAATCTTGTTCAAAAAAAAAAAAAAGGAGATATAATGGCGGACGAAAAGAACACCCCTATTGAACAACTTGTGAGCGTCGCTCGTGATTTAGGCTATTCGGGAGAAGAGTTGCGAGCATTCGTTGAAACCAGCAAAAGATGGAAAGGGATGAACGCGCGGAAAGACGCCGTGTTGCAGTAGAAATAGCATTAGCAGAGCAGGAAAGGGTTAAAGCTAGCGAAACGCAGGAAACAGAAAGAATGAAGCAGGAAACAGAAAGAATAAGGGAAGCGCAGGAAACAGAAAGAATGAAGCAGGAAACAGAAAGAATAAGGGAAGCGCAGGAAACAGAAAGAATGAAGCAGGAAACGGAAAGATTAAAGGTTCAATTAGAGCTAGAGAAAGTGAGAATACAAAGGGAGACCACCGAGGATGGGAGTTCAGTTTCCAGCGACTCTGTGCGCAGTTACGCCCCCCGACCCAAGTTGCCAAAATTCTCTGAAGGAACCGATTCGATTGATGCATACATCAGTCGTTTCGAAAACGTTTGCGGCCAGTCAGGGTTGGCCTTCAGAAGAGTGGGCAGTCATTTTGTCAGCGTTACTGACGGGTAAGGCATTACAGATTTTCACTGCGTTACCAGCAGAACAGTCTGATTTCGGCGCTGTGAAGGAATCGTTGATGAAAGGATTTGACCTCACAGAGGAGGGGTTCAGGAAGAAATTTCGTTCAGCTAAATTACAAGCAGGTGAAACGTACACTCAGTTTGGTGCACGTTTGGATCACTATTTTGAGAAATGGTTAGAGTTGAGTGGTACGAAGAAGGAGTTCGCTGAATTGAAAGAGCTAGTTATGAAGGAACAGATTTTGTCAGGTTGCGGCCCTGAGTTAACCATACATTTGAAAGAGAGACAGCCAGAGACAGCAGGAGAGTTGTTGAAGTTCGCAGAGGTGTATAGAGAGGCACGTTTGGGCACTAAGGTGCAGGAGAAACAGGTGCTAGGCACAGGTGAGAAGAGTGCAAGGAGACTAGGAGAGTTTTCTGCAAAGTCTGCAAACCCAGTGATGGGGCAGAAGGAAGGGCAAAGGGACATTAGGTGTTTCATTTGTCACAAGAAGGGACATGTGGCGAGGGATTGTCGCATGAGGTTCCAGAAGGCAGCAGCCTTGCAAGAGGTGGATAAGGGTCGTCAAGGGAAACGACCTGTAGTGGAACCAGCAGGGATCCGATCTGAAGAGGGTGGAGTGCAGCCTATGGCTAAGCACTGGACAGCAGTCAGTGTCAGGGATGGAGGGCACTAGGCTGAGTGGTTCGTTACCAGTGGAAGAAGGGTGGATTGGCCAGCAGAGGGTGAAAGTGTTACGAGACACTGGTTGTTCATGTGGTGTAGTTAGAACAACGCTGGTCGAGAAAGGGGATTTGACAGGGCAAATCCAGACCTGTACTCTAATCGATGGCACTGTGAGGGAGTTTCCAGTTGCTAAGATAGAAGTACGTTCCCCTTACTTCTCAGGCGAGTTGTCTGCGTTGGTGATGGAGAAACCCCTTCATGATTTGATCATTGGAAATATTCCAGGGGCAAGGGATCCAGGGGATCCTGAGTTGTTGACTGCTACAGGGGCAGCAGTTCAAACACGGAGCAAGAAGGAGGAAAAGGTTGATAAACTGTTAGTCGTTCCAGCAAGGAAGTCAGGCATAGATGTGTCGCCTGATGAGTTTAGGGCAGTGCAGGAACAAGACCCTTCGCTCGTGAAGTCTTGGGAGTTGGCAAGAGGTGGAGAGAAACAGGAGGTTAGAGGAGGTGAGACAGAATTTCTTGTGAAAGGTGGGCTGTTGTACCGAGTGTTCACCAAGGGGAAGACAGGTAAGGTGACCACTCAGTTAGAGGTACCAGCAGGTTATCGTGACACTGTCATGTCCAGTGGGTCACGAGTCGCTCATGGCGGGTCATCTCGGCACCAGCAAAACAGCTGACCGAATCTTTGATGACTTTCATTGGCCAGGAGCAATGGCAGACATCAAGCGTTTCTGCATGTCATGTGACGTGTGTCAAAGGTCAGCCCAAGAGGGGTGAAGAGGAAGGCGCCTCTTAAACAGCCTCCTTTAATTGACACTCCATTCAGGAGGGTGGCTGTTGATCTGATTGGCCCAATCGCGCCCTGTTCCAAAGGCGGGCACAGGTATGTGTTGACGCTCGTGGACTACGCGACCAGATACCCAGAAGCAGTTGCATTGAAAGGCGTAGATACGCAACAGGTCGCTGAAGGGCTGGTAGACATCTTCTCTCGCGTGGGTGTGCCAGCACAAATTCTCAGTGACAGGGGGTCACAGTTCACCTCAGGCGTGATGAAGGAGGTCAACAGGCTGCTAGGGATCACACAGCTTCTCACTACCCCATACCACCCACAATGCAATGGCTTGGTGGAGAGATTCAATGGTGTGCTGAAGGGCATCTTAAAGAAGCTCTGTGAGGAAAGGCCAGCAGATTGGGACCGCTACATTCCAGCGGCACTGTTCGCCTACAGGGAAGCCCCTCAGGAAAGCACAGGCTTTTCGCCATTTGAGCTGCTGTATGGGCGGACAGTTCGGGGACCAGTGTGCATTCTCAAAGAGCTGTGGTCCGGAGAACAGGAGTCAGAAGAAGTCAAAACCACTTATCAGTATGTGGTGGACTTACGCAATAGGCTAGAGGAGACATGTAAGGTCGCAAGGGAGAGTTTGCAGGAGGCTAGGGTCGTCCAGAAGAAGCAATATGACAGGAAGGTGAGGAAGCAATTCCTCAAGGTGGGAGATCAAGTCCTGTTACTGCTTCCCACGGATCACAACAAGCTGCTGATGCATTGGAAGGGACCATTCACCATCATTGAAAAGGTAGATCAGGACTACCGAATCGATGTGAATGGGAAATCAAAACTTTTCCATGCAAATTTGCTCCGCAAATATATTCAGCGTGAGACTCAGCACATAGGCGCAGCAGCAATCATTGATGGAGGTGAAGGAGACCCAGCAGAAGAAGGGGAGATTTTGTTGCCTTGAGTTTCCAGGAGAAGAGTCATACAGGGATGTGTCACTGTATGAAGGGTTAGACAGTAGGAGACAGGAGGAAGTTAGGGGGCTCCTAGAACAGTATAGGGCGTCCCTGACTGATAAACCAGGCAGGACAACTCTAGAGACATGTACGGTGGAGTTAACATCGCAAAAACCCGTACATGTGAAAGCCTACCCGATCCCATATGCCACCAAGCAAGTGATCGAGGAGGAGGTAGAAAAGATGTTGGACCTTGGGGTGATTGAACCGTCCAAATTATCGTATAGTGCACCCGTCGTCTTAGTGAGGAAAAAGTCAGGTGAGCATCGATTCTGTGTTGACTACAGACGTCTGAACAGTGTCACCAAGGTCGATGCAGAGGTCATACCGAACATGGAAGACCTGTTCGCTCAGATCGCCACAAGCAAGAGCCAGTGTTTCACCAGGATAGATCTGAGCAAGGGTTACTGGCAAATAGCCCTGAGTGAGGACTCAAAGGAAGTCACAGCATTCTCCACTCCTATGGGGCTATACCAGTGGCGAGTACTTCCTTTTGGTATGGTCAACGCACCTGCAGTCTTCTCTCGGATGATGAGGAAGTTATTGACGGGATTGGAAGGCGTTGTGAATTTCATGGATGACATTCTGATAGCATCCGAGACATGGGAAGAGCATATGAAGCAGCTAGGAGCAGTTTTGGAGAGGCTGAGACAAGCCAATCTCACAGCCAGACCAACAAAGTGCCAGGTTGGTTTTCCAAGCCTGGAGTTCCTAGGTTTTGTTGTCGGAGGCGACACAAAGCAGCCAGAAAGGGGAAAGGTGGAGAAGATGATGAATTCAGAGAGACCAAAGACCAAAACAGAAGTCAGGAGTCTGCTAGGTTTTATTGGTTTCTACAGGGAGTTTGTTCCAAATTTCGCAGCAATCACGAGTCTCTCAGTGATTTGGTCAAGGCAGGGAAACCGGCAGTGGTCGATGTGGTCAGATGCTGCAGAGCAAGCACTGCAGACGGTGTTGGAAAGACTAGGTTCCCGTCCCATCTTGAAGCTACCGGATATGTCAAAACCATTTTTGTTGCGGACAGATGCATCAGGCGGTGGAATAGGTGCAGTATTGTTGCAGGAGCATGAAGGGGTCGAGTTCCCTGTGAGGTATGCTAGCAGGAAGTTGACAAAGTGTGAAGAAGGGTACGCAACTGTAGAGAAGGAGTGTTTAGCCGTTGTGTGGGCCGTGCAGAAATTCCACAAATACTTGTATGGGAAAGAGTTCGTGATAGAGACTGATCATCAACCACTCAAATTCCTGCAGGAGGCGCAGCTGAAAAACAGCAGGGTTCTGCGTTGGGCAATGGCACTGCAGCCCTACAGGTATCGAGTGCAGTACATTCCAGGTCGACAGAATGTCGGAGCTGACTATTTAAGTCGCGTAGTCTAGCAAGCTGCAACTCAGAGGAAGTCAGTCATATCCGGGGTGCTTTGTTGATAATATGTGTTGATTAGTTATGTTGATTGGATATGGGTTCATTCCCAGTTGGCTATGGTTCATATTTTTTTTGTGTGAGACTTGTTCATATTTTCTTTGTGAGACTTGTTCATGTGAATGTAGTTATGCTTGGAGCATACAGTCGCTTGTGTAGTGATGCATTATTTGCAATAAGTGAGGATGGAGATTCCTCAGTGAAGTGTCATGGATCGTGATCATATTATATTGTGCTTTTCATAAGAATTGTGAAGAGAAGATATGGCAAATCCGCAGGTAGGGGGATTGCATAGGTGCGCACAGAGGTCGTTGTAAAATGGGTCGAAATAACGCAAGAGCGCACATCAATGATAACTCATTGGGCGGTATTCACTAATGATATATCCTATAATTTATAAACCGTTTGTTGTAAAGTATTTTTCAAACTTTGCACGTGTAGCTGTGTGTCAGCAAATTCGGTTGTGGTCCTTTTTGTACCGTTGTTTTGAGACAATGCGGTGCATAGTCTTTTGCAAGGGGGAAATTGTCACGGTCAAAAATAAACACAACCAGAGTCGTGGTCCGTCGCCAGCTAGGTTGGTTGGACATAAGCTCTAACGCAAATACTCTGGGCGCCGGCAGACAGCCCCATACGGCGGGTCCAGCCAATTAAGCATAGAGGAGAGGTTCCACAGAGACGGTCTGTCCAACCAGACGGACTAAGTAGCTGACCGACGCCTCGATGTCTGGTCAAACCAGTCTCGACGCCCGGATCAGACTCATCCAGCCAACTTGAGCACGGCGAGAGGCTAATCCTCATCCTCCACGGAGACGGTCCGGTCCACCCAGACAGACTAAGTAGCTTGACCGACGCCTCGATGTCTGGTCAGACGAGTCTCGGCGCCTACCCAGACTCATCTAGCCAATTTATGACCAATGCCCACCATTAGGTCGACGACACCGGAAAGGGAGAGGGAGAAGGTAGTAGGTGGTGGGGGTGAAATCAAGCTAATCAATTAAATGACCAATTGACCACCACAGAGATGTAAGGCGTGTAGGCGTGACTGTCATGATTTGAATATCCAATGGAAATAGAGGGAGATAACTTCGGGTACGAGGCGGTAAAAATACTGACCAATGGTACTCGCCCTTGGACAGATGAGTTTCAAGATAAGATAGGGATGCGGGAGTGGAGAAGCGGAACGAGAGAGAGAACGAACAGAGAGACAGAGAGAGGAAGAGGTTCTAGGTCTGCTCGAGAGAGAAGCAGAGAGATGAGGGGAGGAGAGAAGAGAACCAAGTTGAGAGATTAGCATGAGATAGTCTGCAGAGGAAGGACTAAAGAGAGATGTGGAGAGAGAGAGTTGCTAACTAATGAAGAGAAAAAGAAAGAAAAGAAAAGGAAAAGAAAAGCAACCATGTCCATTTGATAGAGCAGACTAGGAGAGAGAGAGAGAATGCAATGCGTTAATGCAGGAAGAAAGAAAGGAGAACAGATCGATGTTGATAGTCACTGTTCCATCTGAACCGGGGGTTCGACCTCATACCTGGCAGCGTCACTTCGTCAAGCAGAACCACAGACCAACCCAGTGCCAGCAGTCTAGCCTGACCAGTGCAAGCAGACCAACACCAGTGCCAGCAGTTGTGTCGTGTTGTGAAAGTGACAGTGAAAAGAAAAAAAAAGGAAAAGAAAAAGACAGTGATTCGTGAATAGTTAAGATCACCTGGCCAGGTAAAGTAGAAATCTATTTATACCCGGGTTAGTTAATGATGTTTTAGATAAATGATTTTGTGAAGTTCAAGGAAAGAGAGAATGTTTTATTTTGTTTGATTCCATATGCATTGATGTTTTTTCTATGATCATGTGTAGTAAAGTTATAGACTTTACTAGTGGTTTGATGTGACGAATGCATGATATATGAATGAGATTGTAAGCAAGCTGTGAGTGTGTTTGGGCTGTGCGCTAGTCCTTCCTCCATCGACATCACCCGAGGTTGACAGACTGAACGATCGGCTGAACGAATGAACGACCGACCGACCGACTGAACGATTGGATGACTGAACGACCGGCTGAACGAATGAACGACCGACCGACCGACTAAACGAATGAATGACTGAACGACCGACTGAACGATTGGATGACTGAACGATCGGCTGAACGAATGAACGACCGACCGACCGACTGAACGATTGGATGACTGAACGATCAGCTGCCCGACTAAACGAATGGATGACTGAACGACCGGCTGAACGAATGAATGATCGATCGACTGAACGATTGGATGACTGAACGATCGGCTGAACGAATGAATGAATGAACGACTGACTGACCGACTGACTGAATGACTGACTGAACGACGGACTCACCGACTGAACGAATCAGTGACTGAACGACCGACTGAACTAATGAATGACTGAATGACTGATTGACCGACTGAACGTATGAATGACTGGACGACCGAATGACCGACCGACTGAACGAATGGATGACTGAACGACCGGCTGAACGAATGAATGAACGACCGACCGACTGGACGATTGGATGACTGAACGATCAGCTGCCCGACTGAACGAATGGATGACTGAACAGCCGGCCGAACGAATGAATGAACGAACGACCGAACGATTGGATGGCTGAACGATCGGCTGAACGAATGAATGAATGAACGACTGACTGACCGACTGACTGAATGAATGACTGAACGACCGGCTCGCCGACTGAACGAATGATCGACTGAACGACCGACTGAACTAATGAATGACAGGACGACTGATTGACCGACTGAACGTATGAATGACTGAACGACTGACTGACCGACTGAACGAATGGATGACTGAACGACCTGAACGACCGACTGACTATACGGATCAATGGATGAACGACCGACTCACCGACTGAATGAATGAATGACTGAACAATCGACATACCGACTAAACAAATGAGTGACTGAACGACCGACTGAACTAATGACTGAACGACCGAATGATCGACTGAATGAATGGATGACTGAACGACCGAATGACCGACAAATTGAATGACTGACCGACCGACTGAACGAATGAATGAACGATCGACTGAACGAATGAATGACTGAACGACCAATTGACCGACTGAACCATTAAATGACTGAACGACCAATTGACCGACTGAACCATTAAATGACTGAACGACCGACTGATCGAATGAATGACTGAATAAGCGACTGACTGATTGCATGACTGACTGAATGCGCCGACTGACCAAATGAATGGATAAACGATCGACTGACTGAAAGAATGAATGACCTACCGACCGACTAAACGAATCAATGACTGAATAACCGACTGAACGAATGAACGAATGAATGACCGACTGAACGAATGAATGTACAATCGACTGACCGACTTACCGAATGAATATCTGAACGACCGACTGAAAGAATGAATGAATGAACGACCGACTGACCAAATGAATGACTGAACAAGCGACGGCTGATGACTGAACGACTGACTGAGCGACCGACTGAACGAATGACTGACTGATGAGCGATCGACCGAACAAATGTACAAACGAATGCCTGAACGACCGAGAGACCGAATGAATGTTTAAACGATTGATTGACCGACTGAACCAATGAATGACTGAATGAGCGACCGACCAAACAAATTTACGGACAAATAATTGAACGATCAACTGAATGACTAAACGAGCGACCGACCGACCGACCGACCGACCAAACAAACACACGATTAAAAGCAACAATAAACGAACAAAGAAACAAACAAATGTACGAACGAAAGGAAACAATGAAGAAAGAAAGAAAAATGGAAAAGTCACAAATAGTGTACCAAAGATTGAAAAAAAAACAACACGTGAACGATTGTAAAACAAACTCGTATGAAAACACAGCAGGGGATGTGCTGGGAATTTGGGGAAGAGAAAAGAAAAAGCCAACCTGTCGTTGCAACTCTGTGTGGCATTAATTTGACTGTAAAACAATCAAATTGTAGACAGGAAAGCAGAAAACCTAAACCTTTCCATTAGTAAAACTGGGATCACCACATCACAGGACATAGACACCGCAAAACATTCTTTAGAGGTAAAATAAATCAATGAATGAGTACATAAATAAATAGTTAAATCAATTACTCAGTCAAAAACTAAATACGGTAATTAAACAACAAATCTATTACTAAGTAGCTAAAAAAAAAAAAAAACCAGATGAATAAATTTGTAGGTAAACGAACGAACGGCGTGTGTGTGTGTGGTGTGTGTGTGTGTGTGTGTGTGTGTGTGTGTGTGTGTGTTGTGCGCGCGTTATGTATCTATATATTTACGTCTACTTATCTATATCTATCAGTCCATTTATACACATAAATCCGAGCTTGATTGTATTTCATTACATAATCGAGCCATCTATTCTACTTATGTGCTTAATGAACATTTGATTAAATTACTTTTACATTTCTGTCATCGTTTTCCCGAAGTGTGCAAGTTTACATGAAACAGTTTTCTTCTGATGAACAATGTATACCTCACACACACGCACGCACGCGCGCTCGCGCGCACACACACACACGCAATGTTATTTGGTCAACTTGTTTTTATGACTAGAAGTCTAACTCGGTATGAATTTGAACTATTTAGTTATATTAGAAAGTGAGGTGAAGGGAGGTGTTCATGGCCGACTTTCATGATAAACCGATAGTGTGTGTGTGTGTGTGTGTGTGTGTGTGTGTGTGTGTGTGTGTGTGTGTGTGTGGTGCGTGCGTGCGTGCGTGCGTGCGTGCGTGCGTGCGTGCGTGCGTGCGTGGTCTTGCGTATTTACGTAGCTGTATTTGTACATGTATGTGCATGCAAATGCGTGTATCCAAGTACTTATTTGAATTAAATGACTGATCAGTCATAACTGACTAAAAGAAAAAGTAAAACTTTAAATAAAATAAACTAGGAAAAATGGCATCAAGTACTAGAACATAAAAAGTTAAATAGAATCGGATGGATTTTTTTTTTTTACAAAAGTAAAATAATACGTGAAAAAAAGTATAAAAACGATTTTCAAATATGTGTTGAAAATAATTTTCTATCATATTTCATTTACGATTCTTCTCTCTCTCTCTCTCTCTCTCTCTCTTATTTTTTCCCCTTTTTGCCACGTGTATCTCCGTCTTTCGGTTTGTCTCTCTCTCTCTTCTCTCTCTCTTCTCTCCGACAGACACTTATTTTGTATAATATGCAAAACTGGCATTAGCTTAGAAAACAATGATAAATATCAATCGTATTATTCTTTTCAGAAAATTTTCCAGCCAGAAAGATACTTTCTGTATGGCCAGAGATAACTTTGATAAGCTTTCGACTGAGGGTTAGTGGGCTTCATAACTGCAAGTGATAGTTTCTTCATGAAAAGCAGGCCGATGGTCAATGCCCGTCGTATGAAAAAGAAAACCGAAAATGAAGTTCATTTCTTATTCTACTGCACAGCTGACAAAGATATCCGAAAGCGATGTGCTGTACGTGACTCACCATCGTATATTACTGACCAGAATCGTATTGCAAATGCTTTGTCGAGCAACAATGAAAACGTGATAACAGATCCAGCAAAATTGATATCACAAGCAATGAACATTAGCAAAAAGACATTTAAAAGAAAAAAAACGATACATCTAATCACGGAAATGTTTGTCAAGATGATCCGCTGTCGTGTGTCAATATGTGCGCAAGTGTGTATATGAGGGGGGGGGGGGGGGAGGGGGCGGCGAAGCTGTCGGAAGGAGTTGTGGGCGAGGGGTGGTGAGAGGGAAAAGAGAGGGGCGAGGTGAGCGATTGATTTTACTGAGCTATGTTCAAACATCCCCCCTTGTCTAAAAGGACTTAACTGCTGAATGGACAATGGAACAGTTTTCATTGCTATTGTCCGTCTCTCTGAATCTCGTTCTCTCAATCTGTCTGTCTCTCCGAGAGAAAGAGAGAGAGAGACAGGGAGAGAGCGATACAGACAGACAGACAGAGAGAGAGGAAGCAAGAGAGAGAGAGAGAGAGAGAGAGAGAGGAGAGAGAGAGATTCAGCTTCATCAAGAAGGCGTCACTGCGTGCGGACTAGTCCATATACGCTACACCACATCCGCTAAGTTTTGAGACCACACTACGCATGATTTGAAGCTGATGGATAAATGAATTAACAACTAACATCAGACAATTGAAGAAGAGGGTCTCGTGGCTACGACTCAGCGGATGTCTGACCTACTCATTAGCCCAACGCGCTGGTCAGACCTCGAGTGCCTACCTACCATGGTTTTTTTTATGTGCGAGTAGTGAATGTACACATGTGTGTATGATGTGTGGGCATAGGCCCATTTGTGTGCGTGGGCGCATGTGTGTGTGTGTGTGTGTGTGTGTGTGTGTGTGTGTGTGTGTGTGTGTGTGTGTGTGTGTGTGCGCGCGTGCGTGTATGTGTGTGTGAGCAGGTGTGTATGCGCGTTTGTGTGTGTGTGTGTGTGTGCGTGTGTGTGTGGTGTGTGTGTGGTGTGTGTGCGTGTGTGTGTGTGTGTGCGTGTTGCCTGCATGTATGTGCGCGGGTGTGTGCGTGTGCAGAAGTGTGTGTGCATGCGTGTGTGTGTGTGATTTGTGGGTTTGTGTGAGCACATGTATCTGCATATAGGCTATATGTGTACATATGTGTGCGTATGTGTGTGTCCTTGTATGTGGGCATGTACGCAATATGCATGCGTGTGTGTGTGTGTGTGTGTGTGTGTGTGTGTGTGTGTGTGTGTGTGTGTGTCGTGTGTGCGTGCGCGTGTGCGTGTGTGTGTGCGCGCGTGTGTGCATTTGTGCGCGCGTGTGTATGCGTGTAGGTGCGCGCATGTGTCGGCGTGGACGTGCACATGCACACATGTGTATGGGTAGGAGCGAGCGAACGTACGCGCACACGTTCGTGCGAGTGTGTGTGCGTGTGGTGTGTGTGGCGTGCGTGTGTGTTGTGACTGCGTGCGTGAATGTTCAGAAGATGACTTAGGATCAAGAACAGGAAGACCATCAAATACAGCATTTTCGTGCACGCACAGACGCGCGCGCACACACACATAAACACATTATGAACAACTCCTCCTCCCCCTTACACACATCCCACTCACACACACACATCCCACGCATACACCACACACACGCACACACACACACATCATACTCTTCCTCTCTCTCTCTCCTCTCTCACTCACACTCACCAATGCTTGCACACACATGTCTGTAGACTCTCTAACACGCTGGCATTACCCCACTGATGAGCACACACCACACACACACACACACCACACACACACACTCTCTCTCTCTCTCTCTCTCCACACCACTCACACACCAACGCTTGCACACTCATGATGTCCATGGACTAACACGCTGGCATCACCCCACTGATGAACACACACCAGCACACGCACGTCTACAGTATACGCTGGGGGCCCTGAGAGATTCAAAGTCTTATCTCAGTTGACATGCGTTTCATCTTTTGTGTCCGTTATTGGAAAGGCCCAGTATGAGTTTGCCCCAATCTCTAGGAGTCTTCGCAATGTTGGCCTTGAGATTATTCCAATGTTTGGTTGGTGATGTTTCTTGCTCTTTCCTTAAGTCTGGATTACGGCCACTTCCTCTCTTGATGTTCAGATCTGAAAGATTGTCTATGGTATAGTGGCTTTGCTCTTGTTTGCGTAAGTGATTCTTCAGATTTCTTATCACATCAGATCGGCCAAGCTGTAATCCAGTTCTTATCGTTGCCTTGCCAGCCAGTGTGTCTGCTCTCTCGTTTCCTTTAACTCCAGCATGTCCAGGGCAGTACATCCATACGAGTCTCCCCAATGGAAGGCTGCGCATTAGTTCATTCCAAGCAGGGCTTCCCATTCCACTTTTCAATTTCTGAAGTAGGTTCATGGAGTCAGTCAGTATCATGGCTTGCTGAGTTTGAAACTGGCTTATGGATGTAAGCCAGTGGAGTGCTTGTGTCACTGCTTCTACCTCCATTGTTAGACTTGAAGTTGTTAAACTGTGCGCACCATTGTCTTCCTGGATATTTCGGCCATTTTGCTTCACTGTGTATCCCCAGCCTGACTCACCTTTGGTGACAGAACCGTCAGTGTATATCAAAAGATCACCTTTTGTGCGAAGGTCTTCTGCCAGCATCTGAATTTCTGCGTTGGTTTTGCCTTCTGGCCATTCTCGACAATGTCTTCCAAGTTCTGGAGCGATGGCAATTTGGTAAAGGTGCTTCAAGTGGTCTGGATATTTCTCCCATTCCTTGGTTTCTTTGACTTCTGCTAACTGGCACACAAGCTGTATACTGCTGTCTTCTGCCTGTCCCATTCATGATTTTCCACTCCTAGCCGAGCGCCTTTTGTTTTCTGGACCGCCGTATGAAGTGGGTTTTGGGGGATTTTCAAGGGCTCTGAAATATGCCTTCACTGTTTCAGCTTGTCTTGTCTGCATTCAAGGAAGGTCGAGCAGGTATCGCATAGTTTCACTGGCGTGTCCTTTGTGGTTCTCAGGATCAATCGCATTGCTTCATTTTGAATTCTAATTTGAGAAGGTTACTGTTGGACAGTGTTGTAAGCCCTAATCCATAATCTATCACACTGAGTACAAGTGCGTGATACAGTCGGTAGAGATGGCGCTGTGCAATGCCTTTAGCTGCCACTGCTTTCATGGCAGATAGGCCTTTCTTGCATTTAAGAACTATTCTCAACATGCTTTCTAAAGGTTAGCATTCTGTCAAAGCCTACACTCAAATAGCGTAGGCTGTTAGTTGATTCAATTGGTATTCCATTGAAGGAAACTGGTGAGAGTATGTCAACCTCGGGGTACGTCAGTGGAGGAAGGACTAGCGCACAGCCCAAACGCACTCACAGCTTGCTTACAATCTCATTCATATATCATGCATTCGTCAAATCAAACCACTAGTAAAGTCTATAACTTTACTACACATAATCATGGAAGAAAACATCAATGCGCATGGAGTCAAACAAAATAAAACATTCTTTCCTTGAACTTCACAAAACCATTTATCTAAATCATCATAACTAACCCGGGTATAAATAGACTTTCTACTTTACCTGGCCAGGTGATCTTAAACTATTTACGAATCACTGTCTTTCCTTTTCTTCTTTTTTTTTTCTTTTCACTGTCACTTTCACAAACACCAGTCATGACACAACTGCTGGCACTGGTCAGGTTGGACCGCCGGCACTGGTCAGGTTGAACTGCTGGCACTGGTCAGGTTACTGGCGTTGGCCTGTGGTTCTGCCTGATGAAAGTGGCGCTGCCAGGTATGAGGTCGAACCCCGGTTCAGATTGAATAGTGACTACCAGACATTGATCTGTTCTCCTTTCTTCCTTCCTGCACTAACGCATTGCACTCTCTCTCTCTCTCTTCTGGTCTCCTCTATCAAATGGACATGGTTGCTTTTTTTTTCTTTTTCTTTTTTTTTCTCTTCATCAATTAGCAACTCTCTCTCTCACATCTCTCCTTAGTCCTTCCCTGCAGACTCTATATGGTGCTAATGCTTCAACTCGGTTCTCTTCACTCCTCCTCTCATCTTGCTTTTCTCTCGTGCAGAGCCTACTCCCAGAACCTCTCCCTCTGTCTCCTCTTTCTTTTCTCTCTCCCCTAGCTTTCTTATCCTGTTCCTACCTGTCAAAAGGGTGAGTACCATTGGTCAGTATTTTTCCCGCCTTGTGCCAGGTTACCTCCCCTCTAATTCCATTGGACATGCAAATCGTCAAAGTCACATCTACCGGCCTTGCTCTCTGTGGTGGTCAATGGGTAATTTAATTAACTTGGTTTCACCCCCACTACACAATACCTCCCCCTTCCTACTTTAACCGGCGACGTCCGACTTAACTGTGGGCACTGGTCTTGCAAATTAGCTGTATCAGTCTGACCTAGACGTAGAGATCCGTCTGGCCAGACCTATTGAGACGTTGGTCAAGCCACTCAGTCTGTCTGCAGGATGGTGCCGTCTCCGTGAAGGACTAGCAAATAGCCTCCCCGCCGTGCCTAATTGGCTGACGCGACACATGAAGTCGTCTGCCTGGAAACCAGAATGTTTGAGTTTGGAACTTATGTCCAATTGAACTGGCTGGCGACTGACCATGATTTCGGTTTTTCTTTTTTGTCCGTGACAGAGTACTTGTCCTGATGTCTTGTTGTTGAGAGTGCAGACTAATGTCTGGACTTTTGTAGGGATGATGGACGATCCAGTTTCTTGACACCACTGAGCAATGTTGTTCAACTGTTGCTAAACTGCTTTCGTTCTTTCTTGAGCATTCTTTGATGTTTTGTAGATCAGGCCGTCATCTGCAAATGTCAACACTCGAGCGATTCCGTTTCTATTGAAGTCTGCAAGGCCTTTAGTGTAAACATTGTACAAAAGAGGGGAAAGATGAGAACTTTGAGGTAATCCCATAGAAAGTTTATGAGGCTCATAAGTCCAATCTTCAAATCGTAGGATGACGGTTCGCTCCCGAAGTGCCGCTGCTATCCATCGTGTAGGTGTCTTACCGATTCCACAGTCAAGTAGTTCCATGAGAAGCGAGAACTTGACTTTGTTGAAGAGAGAGAGAGAGAGAGAGAGAGAGAGAGAGAAGACAGACAGACAGACAGACAGACAGACAGACAGACAGAGGCAGAGAGAGAGAGAGGAGGAGGAGGAGGAACGAGACTGAGAGGAAGACACCTCGAGAATGATGAATGATGGACGAGATGGCATGAGCAGAGCGTGAGAAGTATGAATGACAGACAGGAGCGGATGTGCGAAACGTAAAACCGATGAACGGTAGACTGGCGAAAAAGAGGAGAACGTGGTGATGAACAATGACGGTCAAGAGGAGACGACGACGACTGGAGAAGAATCAATGATGAACCGTTGGGGAAGAAGAGAAGGTCAGAACAACAAATGAGTGATGGACCTTGGACAAATAGAAATGATTGTGAGACTGATGACTGACTGAGTGATGGACCTTGGACAAATAGAAATGATTGTGAGGTCAGAACAATAAATGAGCGATGGACCTTGGACAAATAGAAATGATTGTGAGACTGATGACTGACTGAACGAACTCGAGAATGATGACGGATTTCCAGCAGACCTTTAAGCATGACAAATGACAGAATTCGGAATGAGAACAGGAGAACGTGCTGATCGTGAATGGCAGAGGGAATGAGAACTGGAGAACGTGCTGATTGTGAATGGCAGAGGGAATGAGAACAGGAGAACGTGCTGATCGTGAATGGCAGAGGGGGCAGAAAAGCAGAACGCTAGTGTAATGAATGACGAGGAGGAATGAGGAGTAGAAATGTGATTAAAATGAATGGACGGAATGAGGAGAGAAGAGTATGCAAATGGTGAAATAAAGTAAGAGTGTGCCAACTCTGAGAAACACCTGGATGACATCAACACAGAAAGCACTCATATCTGAAAAACATGATCTACCCAAACTGAAGTCTGCACCACTCAGGACAAAGACGTTAACAGTCTTATACAGAAAGGAAACATCGTAAGAAGATAGAGGAACTTTGCTTTGAGCTCTACAACAAACAGAGCAAAAGAGATCCAAGTATGCCGATATAACTTTCCAACATTATGTCGAAGAAGTCGTTGTGGAATCGTAGTCGCTGAAACACAAGGCTGCAAGCATTGACAGCATCCCTGCAGAAAACTTGAATATGGCGAAAAGACAGTAACTTACATATCAAATGCTATCTGCAACAGAATCTGGCACACTTGCAAGTGGCTTACCGCAAGAGACTCGAACAATAATCGTCCCACTTCCAAAGAGAGGAAATCCTCAACACTGCCAGAACAACCGCAAGATCAGTTAGATGAGCAATGTGAACAACGTACTGTTCAAAATCATTCTGAACAGATTACAGTTGCAGACAGACGACGCTGTATCTGAAAGGCTGAAACATCATCGAACAGATCTTTAACCCTTCGCCAAAAACACCAGCAACATCTGAAGGAGTTCTATCATGTCTTCACAGATTTCAATGAGGCGTTTGACAGAGTCTGTCCAGAGCTACCATGGGCCGTTATGGAGAAATTTGATCTCTGGACAAAGTTAATCAACAGCACCCAGCAAGTATACGCCAAAGTGACCAGTGCAGTACTCACAAAGTGACCAGTGCAGTGCTCACAAAGTGACCAGTGCAGTACTCACAAAGTGACCAGTGCAGTACTCACAAAGGGCGCAACTGGAAAGTGGTCCAACACATCAGTTAGGATTCATCTGGGCCCCTTTACTCTCCAATTCTTTTCAACAGTTCTGGAATGCATCCTGAATGATCCATTGGATGAAGATCATGTCAACACAATCAGCACTGCAAGAAGAACTCCACGAAGCTTCACTTTGCAGAGAACTACGACGGCCTGGCGGGCACTGAACAAGAACTCACCAAGCTTGTTAAAACACTGGAGGAAACATCTACGAGACATAGTATGGATATCAACACAGAGAAGACCTAGCTCATGGCCAACCACACCACCACCTCCAGTACTGATATAACCATGGATAGAAGCTTGGAACTGTCAAACAGTTCATATATCTGGGATTTACTGCTAGAATCTGCTAAAGAGTTCATATATCTGGGATTTATTTTCAGCGATGGGGGAATTTAAGCGAGATATCCCCTCAAGAGCAGCAAAGACGTCAGGTCTGTGCAGACTGAATCCTGTATGGAAAGACAATATTACCTCGGTGAAATACAAATCTGGCTCCCGCATGCACGGGTGTATTTCATCGTCCTACATACAGACAAGACATGGATCTTGAAGAAAGAGCCCGATCATAGGAATGAGATGTCACTGCAAGATACTATACATTAGATATACTGATCATGTCACCACTGAACAAGTGCGCCAGACAAATCACACAGCACATCGGGCCATAACAAAGGTTTGCTAACACCAGCACAGCAAAGAAACTACGTCGGCATTGTCATGCAGAACCAACAGCCCTGCTAAAAAATTCTTCCAAGAAACTGTTGAAGGAGAGAGACCAAAGAGAAGACAGAAAAACAAACGGACTGCCAACATTGCAGAATGGACCGTGAAACCATCTGTACAGCCCAAGGCCTCGGGACACAACCGACAGAATTGGAGGAATCTGGTGAACAGTTCTTCAGTGCGATGCCCCAGTGACTTCACCCGAACCTAGGAAAAAGAAGCTGGATATTAGTGATACCAAGACAAAATTCTTTTTGTATTTTTAAATCATTCATTTTTTTTAAATCCAGAACGTGTGCGTGATTCTAGGACTGAGCCATCTGTCAACATTTTTTTTTAACAGTTTGGATACACGGCTTTAACATGTTCTTGAGTCTGAGAAAAAAATCTTTACACTATCATGTTACTGAGACGATAAAAAGGTAATGATTTCAACTGTCGACATCTCTCTATAGCTATTTTTTCACCTGTCCTGTCGCTCCTCCACAAACATCAATTTACATGGTTGCGCGAAAATGCCGACTCACGCGCCCCCCCCCCCCCCCCCCCACCCCCTTCCCCTCCCCATCCTCCCACACTCACACAAAAACGTGAGCGCGCCCGCACGCACCCACCCCCAAAAGCAAGCACGCAGGCAAGCAAGCAAGCGCGCACGCACGCACGCACGCACGCACACACACACACACACACACACACACACACACACACAAAACGCGTGAGGACACGCGAACACACACACGCACGCACGTGCACACATATACACACAAGCGTCAGCACGCGCGAACCGCACATGGTGATATATAAGTGTGCGTGCGCCCACCGTCACACAATGCCTGCGTACACACACACACACATACACACACACACACACACACACACACAGGTGCGCGCGCGTACGCGAACACACACACATACGCGCGCGCGCACCCACACTCATATACATAAACAATGTGCGCGCGCACTCATACATATTCAACCGTGCCCACGCACTCAAGACGTACGTATCACACATATGCATACACACACGCGTGCGCGCGCGTACACACACACACACACACACACACACACACACACACACACACACACCGTGCGTGTCCTCACTGGAAACCAGTACAAAGTGTTAAGCAGCTCACTGGCACATCACCCCTTGCTCTTTAAAGGCTCGTGTCTTGCAGCACGATTCTAAACTGATTGGATTTCATGAAGTTAAAAAAAAATTGCTAACCCTTTTTTTTTCTGTGAGCTTATTTATTTTACGTGCATCAGCCTTTTTTTTTCAACTCGCTAGAAGACTATGGCTACAATTTTGCCAGAGGCGTTTTAAAACGATCTTCAGGCCTTTTTTTTAAACAACAAATAAAATACCAACAATACTTTTACGCGAAAAGAAAGAAGTCAGATGCTCTTTAAATTTCTTGTATGTAAAGTGTAAACTTGGTCTTCGATGAACAGGTATAGTCTCATCTTTCTGTCTTCAACTTTTGATATCAGGAGTGATGCTCGACGATAAACTGTCCTCCGGGAATGCCTCACAAATGCCCGTGTTTTATAATAATTATAATAATAATAATAATAATAATAATAATGAATACTTATATAGCGCCTATTCTCGGCTAGAGGCCAAGCTCTAAGCGCTTTACAATCAACACTCGTTTACACAACGGGTTGCCTACCTGGGTAGTGCCGACTGAAGAGCTTCCAGCTGGCGCTTCATTCAGTCGTTTTCCGTGTCATCCATTCAGTATCGTTCAAAAACGATCACCCCCCCCCCCCCCCCCCCCCCCCCCCCCCCCCCCATCTTCCTTACCCCATTTTCCATTTCTCACGCGGGCTGCTATTAACTTCCATACAACCCAAAGCCTCTTTCCAATTTTGGGTGTCAATTTACTGCAAATGTTAAGACTTTAAAAAATTTCAACTCCCCTTTTATTTCACCAAACCCCCCTTTCACCCCAAATTCATTCCATCCCTTCAATTTGCATTAACCCATTCCAAAAAATTCTTAAAACCCAAAAATGCCCCACTTTTAAAAGGGGGTTTACGTCTAGAAACGGGTCGTCCAAGTATTACATCCCCGGGAAAAAAACAATTTAAACAACTATTCAACACTATTCCCCCTGGCCCCCTCCCTTTTCTATAATTTTCCCCCAGCTTATTAATCGTACAATTTACCCCCATCTTTTAGTTTTTTACATCCAGTTTTAAGAACCCTCATTTTCTTAAATTCACCCCCCGCCAACCTGATACTTCCAAACCCGCCAATTACGAAGCGCCAGAATGAAGAGCCATTCCAACCCCTGTTTTACTTTTAAGAACATCAAATTGCGTTTACGAAACGTTTTTCTCAATGCACCCTTTCTAAAAAAACCCTACACTTTTGGAAGCCGTTTCCAACTTTAAATTTAAATTTTCCTATGGAAAATAATAAACGGTTGCCCTTAAACAATTAATCCAATCCATTACTCCTTTAAAACAAAAATAACCTCTAGAAAACCTGCGCAACCGCTGTCTTACTTTAACCAGTTTTTAGCCCTTCAGAACCCCAACTTTAACCATTTCTTTGGGCCAACCACAACCCCGCGCCAATTACATGATACTGACCACCCTTTTAGCACTTTAAAGTTGTACCCATACTTTTTTAAAACAAAAAACTAATTTTGGACCAAATTTACTTACTACAATAAGCGTTAAACCCAATCAACCCTTACTACCATAGGACAACTTGGCTTCGTTAACTGAACCGCAACACAAACCCCAAAAGGCAAGTCCACCCATACTCCACCCAGCTTTTCCAGACAAATTTTCCTTTAGCGCACTCTCTGCGTGTTTCTTGCACCTTTAAACCCCTACAAAGGTCATAACTTCTTTTCCATCAGGCAAATCGACCGTGCCCCTCCCCAGGCGTTTATCATTAACCCCTGACAATAAGGGCATATAAGATCTCAACGTTTACTTTCCTCAACTGAAGCAAACTAGCCCATCATTGGCCATTATTTTCCAAAAAACAGCCCCGCCCCACCCTTCACCAAGACAAGTAATGGCCCTAAACAAACACCCAGCCGCACAACAGAAAAGAAAGGCTCCGGCCAAAGCACTGCTCCAAGACTCCTTGTTATGACCCGCAGCACAGCCAACACTAGGCATACGGCTTTTGCCAAACTTTTCTTTTAAACTTTCTCCTTGATTGCCCTACTCAATTCAAACACTCACATCGGAAAAGTTGACTTTTTCCGGTTCATCTACCCTATACCAGCCGGGCTACAATATAACAAAACCCTCAACACGCCAATTTGGGGCCCAAAAGTTAACACGCCCCCCATCCATTTTAAAGAAATTTAACCTTGCCCTGAAAAACGATCCACGCTAGAAAGGCAGCCACAACCAGAAGCCCCCACACCCGAAAGCAGCTCAAAAGCATCATCGTTAATGTACTCGCATGACAGCCAACTAGCGAAAGACGCCCTTGTTGTTTTTTAACTTTTAGGATTAGCCAACTTATTTCACTAAAAATTAACCCGGGCCCGCTAGACTCCCAACCGTCCATTAGATGTACCTATAACCAGCACTTACCTATAGTAGACAAAACCAACTAACAACTGCGAATTATTCCGGGCAAGCATAAGCGCTTTAGCAGCTAACTACTTTAAATAAGTTAGCTAGTGGTGTAATTGTTTCTAATCCAACTTTACCAGCTGAGGTGTTGGAGGCTTTACTGGCCCTTTGGCGCACTACCTGTTAAAGCATAAACGTGTGAGATGCAAACCCAAACTGTTAATATACTAACATTGTATCCCTCTTCTCTGACAGAACCCTTATTCTTTCTGCAAACGTAGTGTTTCTGAAGATTTGTTTAAACTTCTCTGATTCTGGTTATTTGTGATTCTAGATGTCCTCTGTTAATAGAATCGCGCCTAACAGTTCTGTCATTGGTTCATTAACCCTGTAATTTTGCTGTTCTAGCCTTTCATCCTAGATTGTTATCGTCTGCCAGCCAGTTTATTTTTTTCTTCTTCTATTTTTCTTTCTAGCTCGCCAAGTTTTGCGTTTGTGCATTAGTTCACCCCTTATTGTCTGTAGAGCTTTATAAAGGGGCCTTACCTCTCGATCAGAATATTGAGAATTAACAAGTTCTTTTACATCTTTTCCTCACTTAAACTCGTTTCAATTTCTGCTATTAGTTTATCTGCTTCTTGACTTAAATCTTGAAGAGGTAGTATTGTATTTTAGATTGTGTTGGCAACCTCCGCCCCCAGTTCTGTAAACGACTAACGGCTTCGGCTCTAAGCTCAAAAAAGGGTTTTAAAATTTGTTCGCCTTAGCAATAGGGAGTTTTCGTCTAATTGTGCTTATTTTTAAAAACTTGGTTGGGTTTGCTTTGAAGTAACCTTTGCGCGCTCTCCAGCACCAGTTCTTAAATACAAATCCCCGCCATCTCCTCAAAATCGTTAGGATCAAGCACTCTGGCAGCTTGCCTATGCTTTTATAGTATAAATCAATTCGCTTTTCGCAATAGTTCTTGCGTTGTCTGGCGAGTAAAGAACCCGCTCCTTCAATTTCTTCTTGCAATAAAGGGACCTAGTTCATCTTCATCTTCTTCTTCAATAGGTTCAATCGCGTCCAAAATCTTCATCCATATTTTTTATTATATTCTTTTTTTTTATAAAAAAATGAACTCATACGGTTGACCTCGATCCATACAGAAGAGAGAAGGAGCCTCATGTGTAAGAGGTATAAGGCAGACTGTAATTAGTGTAAATACTCCATCAACAGTTCAGGCGGGACAAGAATTTAATAGTTAAGTTCCCTGACTTGCGCTGACGATGTTTATAATGCCAGGCACCGCTAAACTATCATTAAAAATAAATATTACATCGACGACCCTAATGCACTGTTGTTGCTAATTTGGGCAGGGTTTATCTTTTAAACATATGGTAATAAAACTGGAGGGCAGAGAAGTCTTTGAAACTAAACGAAGCAGACATTTTTGCCCTTTATTCTGATTTGGCTGCCTAAAAAAGAAAAAAGAGAAAGTTTATCGGGGGAATACAAGACTCAAACGGCCTCAAGCACGGGCTTAAAGCGGCGGATGCAAAGAATGATGTTAAAGATGAGGCAGTAGCAAGAAGCATTTGGCAACAGATTCTGCATCCCTCTAGATTTTGATTTGTTAAAGACACATATGCCATATTACCAAGGTGCGCTAAAAAAGAAAAACATACTTATAGACTGACATTTAATCCTAGCGATTTCTGTCTTTTCTGTCTGAAGATCCTGAAGCTACATACGCGGTTAGTGACATTTCTCTTGAGTTTGATGTTGAACTAACCCCGACTGGCCAGAACAATCTTAACCAGTATAAAAGTAAAACGGTTATTTATTATGAAAACGTTATAACGCCATACAGAAAATAAAAACAACGAGACACTCTCTGGAACAACATCAAATCATCTCTGAAGTCTTTAAAAGGAATTTTGTTCTTGTTTACTGAAGGAACAACTCCTTTCAGAGAGAATCAGAAGCGTTTTTATAATACAAAAATTGAGAAGGTTGACTGTGCAATAAATGGCAAGTCTGATCAGTTGTATTCAGGGCGGGGGTTTTTACCTCACCAACACTTGATGAAAAAAGAAAAGTTGTTCGCTGGAGGTAGGAAAAGGGATCCTGCAGTTGATCGTGTATGTAAAAAACTCGTCTTTATGATGTAAGACTCGAAGACTACTTAATAAACAAATATGGGCTGTGGCGGATTTTTAGATCTACATTTGACAACGGGGTTTTTTTGGGAAGTGGAGAAAGGATAGGGCAAGAGGGTAAAAAATAATATTCACAAGAAAGCAGGCGGAAACGGCCCAAAAAAATGCACATTTTTATGGTTTGTGATGCTCATTTAAACTTTGAAGAAACAGGCTAAAAGATAAGGCCTTTTAAATGCGAAGAAATATTCTAAAAAAACAGAGGGTAGTTTGAAGTTTCTCCTAAGATCCGCACGGGTTCTTATCTGCGGGATTACGGGTGTGGGAAACTGCCCTTCGAAACTTGATTTGTTACAAACAATATACAGGTTTCATTACGAACACATTGTTAAATATTCTGCAAAACCATTAAGCACAACAAGTCTTACAAAAAAAGGAAAATTTATTTGGACAGACGATAATATATTTTTATTTTGATCCTAGCGACAAGCTAAGCGATTGTTTAGAATATTACTATAGACTATTTGGGGGAACTGAAACGCTGTTTAAATTGATGACTGTTCAGCCGAACGAAAACATTGTTAAAAAAGAAAAGCTCTGTCAAAGCTACCTTAGCGGACGCCACGCCTTAGTTTCTGTGGGCCTTAACTCAAAAATACAATGCAGTCTTAAAAGACTTTCGATCGCAGTTAAAATCGGTCGTATTAAATTTTCAACTAAGGACAAAGATAGTTTTGAAGAAGTTTAAGTGAAAAATATATTAAAAAGGGACAAAGATGAGCTAAAAAAAATAAGGAACGTTAGAAAGATCTAAGCACGCTAAGCTATGCTTACGGACTGACCCCCCAGTTCAATACGTTTTTTTATTATAATTTGTTTATTATTGATTGTTTATAACAATTTGTTTATTATAATTTTAATTTTAAATAAAAAGAATGTCTCAGGGCCAGAATCAAAGTGGAGCTGCTCCTAAATGCACTGCAGTAGAGCTAAAAGACCTAGCAGACACAACCGATTTAAATCTAATAGGAGGGGCCAGGAAAGTTTTGGATTTGAGTACACAGATGATGGGTTTACAAACGAACAGAAATATGAAGACAAAAAACGGCAGCAGCATCCTGCCCTAGAAGAGAAGAAATTTAAGGGCAAACGATTTGGCAAACGTGAATACAAACTTCATAAAAGAGAGAATGCTTGGGCGTTGCTTCCTGAAATTGACTGGAATTTAAAGTTGAACTACGAAGCCCCAATGTATACAAATGATAAGAACAAAAAATTTAAAGAAAAGTCTTAAATGAAGGACCCATTCTTGTTAGCCTTGTCCCAGGAACACAACAGAAAAAGCAGATTGAAATAACTAAGGCGAGGTTCTAAATATGTGCTACAGAGAAAGAAGTCCTTAGCTGAAGTGGGGGGCGACACTGTAGGCTTAGAATTTACCCCAACGCTAGAAACACTACCTAGGCAAATGACGATGAATTTTTCCCCTTATTTATTACTCCGAGGGAGGGCGATCTAGTTTGCCAGAACATGCGTTTATTAGGGCATACAAATAAAGGCTGAAAACTTGGATGGGCCTCTTAAGCTCTTTAAATTGTTATTACTAAAAACGGAGATGAAATAAACGCCCTTGCATCATCTGACAAGGTTACTATAATGGTTGACAAAGACAAACAAACAGTACTTGATTTTATTTTCAAAAATTTATTTTTGATTTTATTGCGTTTACTCTGTTGATAAAAGTGCTGCCGAAGGAATACAAGAAGATATATAAGATTAATTAATAAAAATAATCTTGAATAAAAATGGAGGTTCAACAGTTAGGGTAAAGCAAATAACTGAACTTCAAAAAAAATAGAAAGCGACTTGGATAAGTTAGGTTTACAAGAAAGAAATATGCTAAAGTTTTAAAAATACTCTTTCTTTTTAAAAATTACTGGCTCATCACTGTAGCTAGCGTAATGCCGGTTTGGTGTTGCTCTTTTAGCCACTGGGGTTTGGGGCGCCAGCCCTTTGCATAGGAGGTCTTGGGTTAGGTTTGGCGCCATGTCTATGATTGTAAGTGCTGTTTTTAAAAAAATTAACTCCTAAATTACAAAAGCACACTGCCAATGTAGCTCAAGCATCGGCAAAACTTTGCTCATTAAAAATAAGAATAAGCAAAACATTACAGATGAAAACATTACAGACAAAGAATTTCAGAAGCTTATGGCTGACGGGTGATGATTAAGGCGACAAAAAAATTTAACTTCAAAAAGGTGGAAAAGACGTTTACTTCGCGGCAGGAGAACAGTGATGCAATTAACAGAACAAATTTAAAAAAAAAAACCATGATCATTAAACCCAAAATAGACCCAAAAAAAAAGTTTAACAAAATGATTTACAGACTAGTCGCCCTAAGACAATTTACACCGGCAGTACTGAATGGCTGGCCCGCGTTCTCTCATTGATTGCATCCCCCACCACCGCTCCGCCCGCAATCAATACAAACGTGCTACGTGTAGACCGCGGACCCAGAGACGTCGTCTGCTTCAGCCAGTCCAAATTTGTCGTCTGCTATTCGGCCCGCCCCGACATGCGCAGTAGGATTTTTTGTCACCGTCTTCCTGTGAAAAACATTTTTTCGCGAGTGAGTTTTACCTAATTCTGCTTCTGAAAATTTTGTTCACCGGAAAAGGCTGACGGAAAAATTCCTCACTGCACATGCGCTAACCTCAATTAACATGATGAAAACGAAACAACAAATTTTTAAGTGCGCATGTGTTGACCTTAGTGGATGCATTAACATTTTGAAACCGAAACAACATTTGTGAGGCGAGTGCAAATAAAATAGGAAATGAAATCCTGGACATGGACGACCCCCAAGCCACCTCAACTAGCCACATCAACAAGCCAGCCCAACAGCCAGCCTTACTACCACCATCAAAAGGTGGAACTGGTGTTCGGGTTTTTGAAAGCGTTGCGACAGATTCGGAATTCAACCACTGCGTTAAAAAACCCTTTCCAGAAAGAAAACCAACCTTCGTAGATAAAAGAAAAAGTAAAAGCAAAAACAGAGAATACGCGACCTTTACAAAAGAAGTAAGGGCTACCAGAGGTGGCAGATAGACCAAGTCACTCAAGAAATATCTTCGTTAAAAAATTTAGCAATGAGTGCTGATTCTCAATCACAGTCCGACTGAAGGGCATAGCGCCGCGGTAGAGGCTCAGGTAAATTATTGATTTTTACCCTCTGCGATAGCGACTTGCAGTTTCGTGCGTTGGAGAGTCCGCTGCAGTGGTGTTAATGATCGTGTGTGGGCAATGAATGTTTTGGGAGATTTAATTTTATTATTTAAATTTTAGGTTTAAAAATGACTGCCGAACTCAGTGAATCTGAAATTTAAAGAATTGTACGAACTATTTAACGAAACATGAAAATGTTAAACATGATTTTAGTGAATTTGGTTTGAAATGATATAGACAGTAAAATAAAAGATCATAGTGAACTATTTAACAAAGCAACAAAGTTATAACATTGACTGAAATGATTCAGAAAAAGCTAAAAAATTGGCGGGGGTTATGTAAGGTTAACGTGTCTTTAAGTGTTGCGAGGCTGGGTGGAGAATCAAAAACGCGTTTTACTTACATTTAAAATACATTTTTTTTGATTAAAGTAAATATTTGAGTGCCTCTAAGGGTTTTTCCCAACTCTCCTACTTTAGGCGAACCACTTGACAAACATGTAGACTTGATACTTTACAGATGTACAAAGAGCCATAATGTATTAATCAGAACATAACAGACTTATGGCTTAATACTACAAAAGACAATTTCAAACAAGGGCTTTGTAGAAGATGTTTGGTCAAATCCCAACTATAGAAGCAGCTGCCAGCCATAGAACTCATTGTAAAAGTTTTGTAGACTGTGAAACCAAACTCCTCACACCAAACCGGGGTCTAAAGTTAGTTTTAAAAATTTACACAAAAGCAGATGATCCCGTACTGGTTTATGCTGACTTTGAATCACTCTTACCGCAGTACTATGGTCCACAACAGCAAGAACAAAAAAACAACCTTAAATTTAACCCACCATCCGATCTGTTCTTATGCGTTTATTGTTGGTTAGGTCAGATGGGACACCCCACACGCCCAGAGAGTTACAAGGACCCAACGCAGCTAGTAGTTTTTTAGAGAAGATGAAACAACTTCGTAATCACTAACTCCAACAAAATAAAAACTTTCAGACATTGTTATGGGCTCCTGAAGACCAAGAACGCTATGACCATCTACACACTGTTGGATATGTTTAAAAAAGAATTTTTTAGGGGATACAGTAAGAGACCACGATACCTTACTGGAAAGTTCAGAGGGGCAGCGCACAACAATTGTAATCTTCAGCTTAGGTTGACCCTAAGACATGGAAACTGCCTATCTTCTTTCAAACCTAAGAGGCTACGATTCTCATTTCATCATGCAAGCAGTGACTTTTGAATATAAGGAGTTACCTGCATTGCACAGCTTCAGAAAACTACAAAGACTTTTACTCTTGACCTTTATCCTTTTATGACTCGCCCAAATCTGATGGCTAGTTTGGATAATTAGCGGATCTTTACAAGACTTTCCAATCACAAAACAATACTTTGATCCATTTTTTAGTGCGTAAAGGTTTTCTACCTTTTGAATACATGAACTCGTGGGATAGGTTTGACGAAGACTCGCTTCCTCCTAAAGGCGCTTTCTTTCTAGTCTTAGAGGCAAAGACATAACTGACTCTGAATACGCTCAGAAAACCTGGACAGAATTACACTGTGAAACGATGGGCGACAAACAGACGTATTTTTTGGCTGACGTGTGTTTATTGGCAGGACGTCTTTCAGAATTACAGAACTACATGCATGAAACATTACAGCTTAGACCCCATCGCATTACATCTCTGCCCCAGGCCTTTCTTGGGAGCTTTCTTAAAGTCTACAAACATCAAGATTGACTTAATTTCTGATCTACCCACACTTCAGATGAATTGAAGACGGGCTAAGGGGGGTATTAGCATGGCCTCAACATCCTTACTGCAAAGCTAACAACAAGTATTTAAAAACGACAATGATCCTACTAAACCATCCAACTATCTAATGTACTTAGACGCCAACATCCTGTATGGATGGACCATGAGTCAGCCGCCTTCCCCTGAGAAACTTTTACAATGATAAAAGGACCTCATAAAGTTAATACTGTGTTAAGTATGTTGTCACAGCTTCCACCTGATAATCCAATAGGGGTAATCTTAGAAGTAGACTTAGAATACCTTATGAACTACCCCGATCTTTACAACGATTACCCCTAGCCGCAGAAAAGATTAAAGATGAGCCCCATAGAACCGCCTAAACTTGTGCCCAATCTTCCCCACAAAACTAAGTTTTGTTTGTCATTACAGACTCCTACAGTTTTACCTAAGACACGGAAAAAACTAAGAGCTGTTCACAGAATAATTACCCGTGATCAAGAGCCCTTTATGAGGCCATACATCAAGAAGAACACTGATCTTAGAACTGAAGCCCTACGCTTCAGAAAAAGACTTCTTTAAACTGATGAACAAATTTTTTTTGGCAAAACTAAGGAAAATCCACACCCAAAAATAAAGAAAGTAAAATTAGTTACAAAAGAAAACCAAGCAATTAAGATTTGCCTCTAAGCCTAACTACAAGACTTTAGAAGATTTAATGACAGCCTAGTTGGCATTATGATGAAGAAAAAGGATGTTAAGTTGGACAAGCCCGGGGTTTATGGCTTTACTGTATAGAGCGTCAAAGTTATTGATGTTAGAATTCTGTATGTTACTTTAAACCGCAGTACCCAGAAGCAAGAGTCCTTTACACAGACACTGACTCTTTTATTCTAGACGTCCCAACAGAAGACTTCTATAAGGATTTAGAAACAGAAGTGGCTAAAGGAGTCGATGGGTGGTACGACACATGCGACTATCCAAAAGACAGTCCTTTACATTTAACTGTGAACAAGAAGTGATTGGGAAAAATGAAGGATGAAAATTAATGGGACAGTTTTAAAAGAATATGTTGGTTTGCGGTCCGAAGATGTATAGCGTTGCCAGCCAGACTTCTGTAATGAAGAAGGCTAAGGGCATAAGTAAAGAAGTTGTCAAAAAAAATAATCTCACGACAACTACAAGCAAGCCCTCTTTGAAACAAAGTATTTTTTACACACAATGTTAACTGCGCTCTACTCTTCATCAAGTAAACACAACGCTGTTAACAAGAAATCGCTAGCTCTAACAATAACAAGAGAACTAACGTCAAGCCTGAGTTTTCCTAATGCTGTAGGACATTGGAGAACTTTAAAAGATTAACTTGACTGACTTTGGGTTTTTACTTAACTTAAGAACCTAACTAGTACTTACTTAAGAACCTAACTAAATACTTACTTAAGAACCTAATCTATTTCTTACTTAAGAACCTAACTAGTACTTATTTAAGAACTTATTTTTTTGTACTTGTAATTTACTTGCACTTAACTTAAAAAGTTTCTTTCTATAACAACTTTAAATTGTACTATCTAGTTCTAACTTGTACTTTATTTTAGTTCTTAAAAACTATTCCATAAAAATGGGTCTACAACAGGAGGTTGCGCTTTTTTTGCAGAAGCGACTCTCTTCTTTAAATGGCTTTGTGGGGGTTTGTGACTTGCTGCTAAGTATGGGGGTTAGACTTTGTATGCTAAAACTCCCCCACCAACAACAACAGCAGCCAATACATAATAATACATCTTTATCATTTGATTGTGATTGTGTTGTTGTTGGCAGTGATGGCGGTGCTGGCCCGGGGACGTTGTATTACTATCTAACAATTTTGTTTTGCTGATTGGTTTGCTTTTTGCATCTGTTCCATTCAGCTAAGTTTACGCCCAGCCTCAACCCGTCCGGGGCTTTTAGACTTAGTAACAATTTCTCACTTGTGGCACATTCCCCTTTTTGGTACATTCTGCTCTTCGGATTTTCCTGCGGGGTCTTCTCCTGATCGCTCATTTTTTTTATTGCGAATAAATTTAATTTTATCAAAATTAATATGATTAAAAGTAATTAATCCCATGATGAATGGACAAGCATAGTTCCAAATCTGGAAAAACATATCACATGCAAGAGTTTCTAGGGGCTTGTTTAAAACCGGATCTTGTGATAAGTCATAATTTAAAACTTCTTCTGAATCAACTGGCGGGCCCTCTACTTACTAACTTAGCATATAAACTAATCATTGTCTGACCCACTGATCTAACCATTTTGACCCCAGTTGCTTCGTACCTAGCGTAGTACTTTTCAACGTCTTAGTAGACAGTTGCTGAATCTGCTCAATACTTAGTTCAACGCCTAAATACGTTTAGTTTTTCCGCACGCAGCCAGAAGTATAATCTTCTTTATGGCAGTTGTCACGGAGTAGTTTTCTTGCTCCTCGCACTTTAATAGTTCGTCACAACCATTTTAAAAGCAATAAAAAAATAATATAATACTTTTAAAACCATGAGTTCAACGCTGGTTAGTATATGCATGCCTATCGTTGGTGTTATAGTTTATTCTACCCCTTTCAAAATGCTTGTTAAGAATAAAACCGCCCAACATGGGAAAGAAAGAAAATTCACCAAAACAGTTGCAACCTTATTTTTTGCTTTAACAAAAAAAGTTATTAATTAAAAAGCACATAGACAGCTTTCGTATTATGATTATTTTAATTATTTTTAGTTAATAAAAAAGATAGTGAAAAAAAAAATTATCAATACGTTTCCCATTCGCTGTGATTAGCGGCCCCTTTGTACAGCTATAGTGTGTTAGCAAAAAACATTTTAAATGAAGCCGGCAGATCTAGGAAGGTTTGACATTGAGGATATTTTTAAGGTTAATAGTTGTAATCACTGCAGGGATTGCGTCAAAAGACTTTCTTGTTGCACAGAATATTATCCCAGAAAATATTAGTTCATAGAAAGATTAATCTAGAAAATTTTAATTTATAAAAAGATGGCAGGAGTAGTTATGATGGTAGGAGGGGCTAATGATAATGCATTGGCCTCTCTGGAAGCAATTTTTATGTTTAGTAAATTGCGGGCTGATGAAGAAGAGAACGCCCTAACAAGGCAATAGAAGATTAGCTAAAGCAAGAACGCTTATGAGAAAAGACGAATTGCTCACTTAGACTTTATTAATAAAAAGTTAAGGGAACAGGGACATGCAGAGCACACATTTACAGACGTGATGAGGCAATGAATGAGTATTACTTAGTGGGCAGGAAAGAAGTTTCAACACGCCGCCTCCAGAACTGCTGACTTTTATGAGCCAACAGAAGAACAGAAAATAGCAGAAATTGGGTTATTGTGGGTGCTATGGGGGCAATCTATATTCTTGCACAAACAATTTAAAATTAATTAAAATACATCCTTCTTATGGACAAGTACAAAATATATTAAAAATTCCTAAAGGGTATTGGGAAAGGAAAGACTGCTATTGAAAAACTGAGTAAAGCGCTAGAGTGTCTGAATCAGATGCGAAAGACTGGCTTTCAAAACAAGCAATTTGGCAAATATACCTGCCTGCCCCAAAAGAATAATAAGACCTAGATTTGTTAAATCAGTTCCAAATGACACCCACCAATGGACTTGCTGTATCTTCCACATGAAAAGTTAGAAGAAAAAGTTTAAGTATGCTCTGACAGTTGTTGACATGGCATCAAGATACAAAGACGCGAACCTTTAAACGGATAAAAGCTCAACTGCTGTGGCCTTTTGGCTTTACAACAAATATACATGCGAGGCCCATTAAAGTATCCTAGGATGATCAGGTTGATGAGGAAAAGAGTTAAAGGTTCTGTAACCAACGTTTAAAACATCTGTTACAGTTAGGAGAGGATCCCCGGCAACCATCGATCCCAAGCCCTAGTAGAAAACTTTAATAAAAATCTAGCTGAACGCCTGTTTAAAATTATCAAATCACAGAGAAATTATGGACAGACGCGCAACACAGAATGGGTTAGGAGATTGCCAGCAGTCTTACCCCGCCATGAACAATGAAGAATTTAAAGCAACGGGGTTTAAAACCCGTGAACGTAATCAAATTTAAAAAAATTAGCATACTGAAGATGAGCGGGGACTCAAAAACTCTTGCCGTTTGGACTAAACGTAAGATACTTGTATGCTCCTGAGAGGCAGAAGGCGATGTTAGAATTAGAGCCACAGATCCTATAAAGGAGCATAGATGTATATGAAGTTGAAAGAATCATGAAAACAACCCCTCCGTATATTATTTAAGAGAACTCCCTTTCTAAAAAGCCTGCTCCTAAAAGAACGTTTTTTTCGTGAAGAGTTGCAAGTTGTCCCACCAAACACAGTGAGTTAAACTTAATTTTTATGTCCTTGGAGAGAATGTAAATATGTTTGTTCACGATCACCAAATCTTATCTAGCACGTAAGCCCCCGTTTTAAAACAACGATTGCGTCAATTTTTAGAGGTTTTTACATGTTAATTTTTTGTGAAACAGGTGTTAAAATTGGCCAAAATTGATATGTGATGGACGTGATTTGGATGTGAAAAGGGGGGTTTTCGTGCAAAATAAGATGGGTGAGCTTGAACATAGATATTTACATTCTCTGTTATGCATGCGTTCACACACGGAACCTCGGTTTATAGTCTCATTCGAAGGACTGTATGGGAAATGGAGTCAGAACCAATGTTAACTCCGAGGGAGAAATCCCCCTGTACCGAAACGCCCCGGCAGAGGTTTGAACCCGCAATCCCAGGATCACCAAGATTACGAGTCAGGCGCTCTACCAACCGAGCTATTCCGGCCTGTTTTATCAAAAAATCTCACGACAACAATGCTTTCTAATTTAATGGGATACTGAGGCAGTTTATTTCTTAATTTCTTTTTATTTTCCACGTGTTGCGTGCATATTTTTTTTATTCAGATAATACAATTTCGGTTTTAGCAACAACTCTGCTGCTATGATTTAACGTGAAAATGATGAGAATGACACGGGAGAGAAGAATGATGAATAACTGACGGGATGAGTGTGAATTATGAAGAATGGTTGATTATAGAGGAACGTCAAAATGATGAATAACTGGTGGGAGACGAGTGTGAACATGAAGAATTTGATCATAGAAGAACGTGAAAACAGATGAATGACTCGCGGGGGAAGAATGAGGAAACAATGAATGAATGACTGGAGGAAAGTGTTAAAATGATGAGTGACTAACTGGAGAAGAAGCTGAAAACCACGAATGACTGACTGAGAAGAACTTGAAACGATGAATGACCAACTAAACAAAAACGTGAAACCAATGAATGACTGATGTCCGAGGAACGTGAAAATAATGACTGACTGACTGGAGGAGAAGGCGAACACAATGAATGATGAACGGGACGTAAAGATAATGTGAGGATGATAAGAAAAGAGAAAATGATGAGTAAATGATGGGAAAAGGAGAGGAAGATGAAAATGGGACGGGAGAAGAACGAGAGAATTATGAAAAATAGTTCGGACGAGACCATGAAAACGTAAGAACGTATAATGGACGGGATTAAAACGGAACGTAAGAATAGTGAAGGAAGTATAAAAGGAGAAAACGTGAATGATGAACAATAGACCATTATAAATGAGAGGTGGGATGAGATGACACATATCCATGAAGGAGAGGCGATGAGGAGAATAATAATATGAAAACGATGCAAGGTGGACAGAACAGTAGCATGAGATGGACAAAAGAAGCGTTCAGGAGAGGGAGAAGGCGAGAGCAGCATGAGATGGACAAAAGAAGCGTTCAGGAGAGGGAGAAGGCGAGAGCAGCATGAGATGGACAAAAGAAGCGTTCAGGAGAGGGAGAAGGCGAGAGCAGCATGAGATGGACAAAAGAAGCGTTCAGGAGAGGGAGAAGGCGAGAGCAGCATGAGATGGACAAAAGAAGCGTTCAGGAGAGGGAGAAGGCGAGAGCAGCATGAGATGGACAAAAGAAGCGTTCAGGAGAGGGAGAAGGCGAGAGCAGCATGAGATGGACAAAAGAAGCGTTCAGGAGAGGGAGAAGGCGAGAGCAGCATGAGATGGACAAAAGAAGCGTTCAGGAGAGGGAGAAGGCGAGAGCAGCATGAGATGGACAAAAGAAGCGTTCAGGAGAGGGAGAAGGCGGAGCAGCATGAGATGGACAAAAGAAGGGTTCAGGAGAGGGAGAAGGCGAGAGCAGCATGAGATGGACAAAAGAAGCGTTCAGGAGAGGGAGAAGGCGAGAGCAGCATGAGATGGACAAAAGAAGGTTCAGGAGAGGGAGAAGGCGAGAGCAGCATGAGATGGACAAAAGAAGCGTTCAGGAGAGGGAGAAGGCGAGAGCAGCATGAGATGGACAAAAGAAGCGTTCAGGAGAGGGAGAAGGCGAGAGCAGCATGAGATGGACAAAAGAGGCGTTCAGAGAGGGAGAAGGCGAGAGCAGCATGAGATGGACAAAAGAAGGGTTCAGGAGAGGGAGAAGGCGGAGCAGCATGAGATGGACAAAAGAAGGGTTCAGGAGAGGGAGAAGGCGAGAGCAGCATGAGATGGACAAAAGAAGGTTCAGGAGAGGGAGAAGGCGAGAGCAGCATGAGATGGACAAAAGAAGCGTTCAGGAGAGGGAGAAGGCGAGAGCAGCATGAGATGGACAAAAGAAGGGTTCAGGAGAGGGAGAAGGCGAGAGCAGCATGAGATGGACAAAAGAAGGGTTCAGCAGAGGGAGAAGGCGAGAGCAGCATGAGATGGACAAAAGAAGCGTTCAGGAGAGGGAGAAGGCGAGAGCAGCATGAGATGGACAAAAGAAGCGTTCAGGAGAGGGAGAAGGCGAGAGCAGCATGAGATGGACAAAAGAAGCGTTCAGGAGAGGGAGAAGGCGAGAGCAGCATGAGATGGACAAAAGAAGCGTTCAGGAGAGGGAGAAGGCGAGAGCAGCATGAGATGGACAAAAGAAGGTTCAGGAGAGGGAGAAGGCGAGAGCAGCATGAGATGGACAAAAGAAGCGTTCAGGAGAGGGAGAAGGCGAGAGCAGCATGAGATGGACAAAAGAAGCGTTCAGGAGAGGGAGAAGGCGAGAGCAGCATGAGATGGACAAAAGAAGCGTTCAGGAGAGGGAGAAGGCGAGAGCAGCATGAGATGGACAAAAGAAGCGTTCAGGAGAGGGAGAAGGCGAGAGCAGCATGAGATGGACAAAAGAAGCGTTCAGGAGAGGGAGAAGGCGAGAGCAGCATGAGATGGACAAAAGAAGCGTTCAGGAGAGGGAGAAGGCGAGAGCAGCATGAGATGGACAAAAGAAGCGTTCAGGAGAGGGAGAAGGCGAGAGCAGCATGAGATGGACAAAGAAGCGTTCAGGAGAGGGAGAAGGCGAGAGCAGCATGAGATGGACAAAAGAAGCGTTCAGGAGAGGGAGAAGGCGAGAGCAGCATGAGATGGACAAAAGAAGCGTTCAGGAGAGGGAGAAGGCGAGAGCAGCATGAGATGGACAAAAGAAGCGTTCAGGAGAGGGAGAAGGCGAGAGCAGCATGAGGGAAAGACGAGAGCAGCAGAGAGGAGAAGGCGAGAGCAGCATAGAGGATAGATGACATGAAAGTAACATGCGAGGGACCATCCAGGATGTAAAACAAGCTGAGAGGACACATGAATGGCGCTCAGGAAAGGAAACTAGGGACGAGACACATTTTTTTGAGGTGAAACGAGAAAGGTGATAATGGAGAAGGAACGGGAAAGAAAGAGACATGAAGAGATAAATGAGGTCAGATGTAACGGTGGACTACTATGAAGAACTGTCGATATCAATAAATAGGGAACAGATGAAGTTATGACGAGGAATGATGAAATGGACGCGTGAAAAAGAGAGAGATCGCGAAATGACGAGGACGGAATGGAGAGAAGTAGAAATACTAGAAAAAAGGAAGAAAAGTGAGAACGCGAGAAATTCAGTGATGGATGGACTAGAAGAGGCAGAAATGGGATTAGAGAATGGGAGACGTTAAAAGGAAGAAGATAATGAAGAACAGAATAGAAATCGTGATATGACGAAGGAAGAAGGAAGTAAAGAATTGGAATGATTAACAAAGAGAGATAAGAAACAGATGAAGGTATCATGACGAGAAGAACGAGAAAATGGTGAATGATCGACAGGCATAAACGTAAGTATAAACGCGATAGAAACGAGGTGAGATGACGAAAAGAGGGGACACACAAAGGGGAAGGGAAAAAGGGGGGAATAACGGACGGAACAAAAAGAACGGAGAAAGACAGGAGAAAAGGAGAACGCGAGAACGCTGAAAGAGAGATGGGAGAAGAACGTGAAAATGATGAAAAAGTAACCGGAAACGAACGTGACAGCGATGAAAGGCAGTTCGGATGAGAAGGCAACCAAACTGAGGGTGGCGCGTTTGGCCCCCGCTGGAAGAAAACAGGCAAACTCAAAAATGATAAAAGGATGGACGAAAGGAGGACATGAGACGCCCAATGATCGAGATGATTAAAAGGGTTAAAATCATGAATGAGGGTGGGATGAAAAGAGAAAGTGTATCTATGAACGGGAGGTGAAAAGAAGAATGTGAGAATGAGCAATGATGTATGAAAGGTAACGGACAGAACTGTGGGTGGGAAAATAACTTGAAAACGACGGAGGACGAGATGAGCAGGAAAAGAAGAGAGGAGTGTGAAACCAATGGATTAATGAACACTGGACAGCTTGGAAATGGTGCAGTGATGCCAAAATAAAGGTAAGGGAACAAGGGGATTGTAAGATTTTGCAAACAGAGAAAAGGAGGTGAGAATGATGAAAAGGAAACCGATGAGAGAAGGGAGGTAAGAGGAGAGAAGGTGGGAATCATGGAGTACATGAACATCGGACATCGTCAGAGTAATCCAATGATGAATGGAATGAGAAGTGAACGAGAGAAGAACGAATGCTGGACGCGATCAGAAAAACGAACGAGAGAATGAAGAATTGCTGGCGAGATTAGAGAAGAGAAAGTGAGGGATGGTGAATGACGAACGTGATTAAGAGAATGACGCGAAAAAGATTAATGCTGGAGGGACGGAGGGAGGGAAACGTGATAATGATGAACGTTGGACTTGGGGAGAAAGTTGTGAATGGTAAATGCCCGACAAGAAGACGTGAGAATAAAGCGTTAAGGAGGGGGGGGGGGGGGGGCGGCATGAGACTGATGAATGTTGGACGGGGAAGATTTAAAACATTGAATGTTTGACCGGGAAAACGTGAGAATAATGAATGTCTGATTGGGGAGAGGCGAAAATGATGAATGTTGGATGGGGGAGAGGGTGAAAATGGTGAATTTTGGACGTAGGCAAGCATGAAAAGGATAATGTTGGATGGAGGAAAGATGGAAACGTGAGAATAATGAATGTAGGAGAGGGAAGACGTGAAAATGATGAGAGACTAGGAGTAAAATGTGAGAATGATGAACGCTGGAGTTGGGGGAAGCGTGAGGACATTAAATGTAGGACAGGGAACACTTCAATACGATGAATGTTGGACTGGGGGAAATGTGAAAACGATGAATGTTTGAGTCGGGAGGGGGGGGGGGGGGGGAGAATGATAAATGTTTGAATAGGGGAAAACAGGAGAGTGATGAATGTTGAACAGGGAGGGGGTGGGGTGGGGTGAGGTGAGGGGGTGGGTGTGGTGGTAGTGGCGTGAGAATGAATGATACTGGACTGAGGGAACACTTAAGTGATGAAAACTGGACTAAAGGGAAAGGTGAAAAGGATGAACAGAGAAGGATAAAACAAGCAAATGGTGAATGCTGGACGGGAGGTGTGTGTGTTGGAAGAAAGATGGACTCTGGTGTGCGTGTGCGTGTGTGTGTGAGAGAGACTGATAAATATTGGACTGGGGGACGGAAGGGGGTGGGGTGGGGCGTGAGAATGACCAATGATGTTGGTCTGTGGGAAAAGATGAGAATAATAAATGTTGAACTGGGGTAAACGTGAAATTGAGGACGTTGGACTGGGCGGAAAAGGCCAAAATGATGAAGACTGGACTGGGGCACTGGACGGGGGGGGGGGGGGGGGGGGGGGGGGGGTTGAGGGGGCGAGAATGGTGAATGTTGGACGGGGGGGAAGAGAAGAAATATTTAAGATAAATAATAGAGGGAAGTTGGGATAAACAAAAAGCCAAAAGGGAAAGCGAAGGAAAGAGGAGCGTAAAATTGTGGCCTTAAAAAATTAAAAAAAAAAAACCAGGTCCCAACAGGTAGTAGGGGGGACAGCGGCAAAAAAATAGACGACAAAAGACTGGGGGCCTTACAAAAAAGGGTTGACACGATGAGACACTGGAGGGGCTGGGAGGCCTTATAAAAAAGGGTTTGAACGATGAGACGAATGAAAAGATGGGAGGCCTTCAAAAAAGGTTGACACGATGAGACGACTGAGAAGACTGGGGGGCCCTTTACAATAAAGGTTGCACATGAGCGACATAAAAGACTGGGGGCCTTATAAAAAAATGGTTGACACGGGGAACGAAGAGGCACAACAATGGTGGTGTAGGGGGGGGGCAAACTGAAACGAAAATGAAAAAACAAGCGAAAGAACAGAAACGAGTATAATGAGAGCGGAACGGGAACTGGAACGGAGAAGGATGAATGTAGACAGGGGAAAGTAAAACGAAAATGACGGGATGCGAGGAAAACTTTTAAACTGATACATCTTGCTCTGGAAAAGGGAAAAAAGAGTTTTAAAATGTGAATGGAGAAGAACAGAAGAAGAAATGACGGGGGGGGACAGGAAGGGGAAAACTGGAAGGGAGTTAAATTGGTACGCCCATCTATGTTCAATACCCCCGAAAAAAAAAGGGGTTTTAACGGAAATGACTGATGAAAGTTCGGCACTGCAGATAAATATCTCAGCAGGTTAAAAGGGAAAACTGCTGGGCGAAAAGAACAAAAGCAAGGGGGGGGGGTAGGAGACGTGCGGGGATTCAAAGGGTTGGAGGTGTAGGGGGAAAAGCCCAATATGACTTAGGGGAAGGGGGAATATAAAAACATGAAAATGTCGACAGTGGGTAGGGGCGGTAATCAAAGGGTTAAAAATGAAAAAGGGGGGGGGGGGGGAGGGGGGGGGGGGGGGGGGGATAAAGGGGCCCCTCGGTTTAAATTATGAAATTTTTAAAAGGGGGCGATTCGTGGCAAAGCGAGAAAATGCCACGGGCGGGAGGAAATGGGGGTGGCGGGTCCAGTCTCTAAACAAGTGCACGCAGTTTAAAAATAGATTAAGGTTCTGGAGAAGGGAGTGAACTTAAAAAGTGGGGGTTGGAGAAAAAAACTGAACTGAAAGTAAAAATTTCCCTGGTGTAAAAAGTAAAAATCCTGGTGTAAAAAGTACAAATACCCTGGTGTGAAAGAATGAAAGGGGGAAAAGCACAGGAAAGAAATTTTAAAAAAAACGTGTGTGAGGGCTCAGAAAATCCATGTGATGGGAATGGGGGGAAAAAGCAGATTTTTTAAAAAAGAGTTACGAGCCGCATCTATCAAAAATTGAAATATTTTAGGGTTTGGGGTAAACCTCCCAAAGCCTTTTGCATCTTTTCGAAATCGCATTGCTAAAAAAGTTGATTAAAAAAGGTTTTTTTAATAAACGTGATTCAGCATAGTGTTCAGAAAGGGCCCACCTCACCCTTTCCCTAAATCCCCATACCCCCCAATAAACAGTAAGCTGAGGCAAGGCCCGGGCCCTTTTTAAAACCCTCCTTACGCGTGCGGCTTCATGTTTTGATGTTCTGATGGAAAAATGTTGTTGAAATTGTCCCCCCTTTTTCCCTCTTTCCCCCACTTCTCCGTCCGGGTCCTGTTCGGTTTCCCATCTGCGCTACCATTTTGGTGAGCGTCGCGCTAAACCTAAATAGCCTCACACCGAACCCGGGTCAGTTATTCTCTGCACAGGGTCTATACCGAATCAGCTATTTTTACGGGTGCGCAAAAAAAAAAAAAAAAAAAATCTCAGCAACGAAATATTGTTAAATACTCCAGCGGCACACAAAAGAAATCGCAGCAATGAAAAAAGTTGAATACTCGAGAGGGGCCCCAACAAATTTTTCAATAACGGCAACGAATAACATTTAGCTGCACCTTGGACAGTCAGAAAAAGAGAACAGACAAAGCCCGAAAGGGAATCAGAAAGTGCAGAAACTTGGTCTCTGAAAAAGAAAAAGAAAAACGTGAGGGACTCAGTGGGGCCGTCTGAGACTATGGCACAGGGTAAACGAAAGGAACCCTTTAAACAAAATGTCACGCTGGAAATGAACATGCACTGGGAAAGCAGAACGGATAAAATGTCGGACACTGTGCTGCGTCGTGGGGTTTTTCGTGCGCGCGCGCCGGGCGTTTTTATGTGTGTATGTGTGTGTGCGTGGTGCACCGCGCGCGTACCCCCCGTTTCATAAATTTCAGTTTATGAGGAAAGTGCTTTTTCAAACAATCTTTAAAAAAGCTCCTGTATTATCGGGGTTTTTCTTTGGTGGATACAAACGACGAAAATTCTTTGTCGACCCGGGTCAGCTGAATATGTGGTGAAAGACAAAGTCTTGGCATCCGGCTTACATCGCCGAGCGAAGAATTTAGTGTTTTTGAGGAGAAATGAATTACTCCAAGCTGAAAAATTTTTTTAGAAAAAAAAACTGGGAAAAGGCAGTACGAAGACGGCAGGGGAGTGATTTAGTACAGCTCGAGCAGACCACAGAGAGCATTTCGGGGCTGCAACAGTACCAAAACAAACAAACAAACAAAACGCAGCAAACAAACAAGCAAAAAAAACAAACGAGAAACCCAAAAGTCACTCCGGCAATAGAGAACTCGGGTTTACGTACGGTTTTCGGTACACCTATTCATAAAGTCCATTTCCCCGCTGCAGTCCTTCATGGGTAAAAATAAGCCATGATAAGTGCACCCAAACCCCTCTGTTTATTTCAGGCAGAATCCTTTTGAGAAAGTTCCAATGCCAATTGCCCCCTTGTTGAACAGCACCCCAGAAAAGGCGCAAGTGCCGTTCCAGTGGTTTAACCCCCCTCAAGTCCCCGATCACGAGGAAAACTTTATCTCACAAGTTTTAAAAAAAGAAAAAAAGAAAGAAAAAAGAGACAAAGCCTTCCAACCCCGAAAGATGGAATAAATACAAAAAGCGGCTGGGAACAGCACAGAGGAAAAAACAAAAAGAAATTTAAAAAAGAAAGCCAATCAAAGAGATGACGCCAACGAAAAAAATCAATAGCACCGATTCGAGAAGCGGGCCAAAAATGACTCAATTAAAAATCCCCACCCCCCCAACCCCCTCTCCCCCGATTCCTATTTGGGGGGAATTGAAAAGTATGCCTTTTAAAATACACATTAAAGACTGGGCCACGGAGAAAAAACAAAACGACAGTAAAAAAACGGGGGAAAAAAAACAGTTTTAAAAAGCGACAGAGAAGGAAGACGGAACCATTTTACTAAAACAGCCCCTTCCCCCCCCCCCCCCAAAACCCCCCCACCCAACCCCTTCTTTTGGGGGTGGGTTTCCACTGTACAAGGGGAGTTTAGGTAAGGGGGGGGCGATGGCTAAGGATGACCAAGTGACCGGGTTAAAAAAAAATATCAAAGGGACGGGCAAACTGGTTTTAGAAAAGTATCAGACGAAAATCCTTACAGAAGAACAGACCCGTTAAACATAAAAAAAATTACTTAAAGAGACGGTCGAGCGGTTTAGAGAAGTATTATAAGTATAGAAAGTATGATACAGAAAATTCTTACAAAGAATGTGAAAAAAAAAAGACATCAAAGAAAAAGGTCAAGCAGGGTTTGAAAAGTTGTACAGAAAAATTTTTACAGAAAGAATGTGAAAAAATAAAGACATCAAAGAAACGGGTTTAAAATTTAGAAAGGGAGATACAGAAAAATTTTTACAGAAGAAATGTGAAAACTAAACCGTAAAACACAGTCAAGCGGTTTAGAAAAGTATCACAGAAAATCCTTACAGAAGAACTGCGTTCACATGTTCGCAACATTGGAGAGATGTTTCAGGATACTCAGAGAATGTAAGCTAGTGCAGGAAAGAATTTCCCGGACCTCTGTCCTTTCTTCTCTTCGTAAATACAGGTCCAGTATCTCTCTCTCTCTCTCTCTCTCTCTCTCTCTCTCTCTCTCTCTCTCTCTCTCTCTTCCCTCCCTCCCCCCTCCCTCCCTCCCTCCCCCTCCCTCCCTCCCTCCCTCCCTCTGTGTGTTTTGTGTGTGTGTGTGTGTGTGTGTGTGTGTGTGTGTGTGTGTGTGTGTGTGTGTGCGCGCGTGCGTGCGTGCGCGCGCGTGTGTGTGTGTGTGTGTGTGTGTGTGTGTGTGTATGTGTGTTGTGTGTGTGTACACGTGTGCTTGCGCAAGCGTGCGTTCATGTGCGTGTTCATGTATGTGTGTGTTCGCGCGTGCGCGTGCGCCGCGCATGTGTGTGTGTGTGTGTGTGTGTGTGTGTGTGTGTGTGTGTGTGTGTGTGTGTTTTGTGTGTAGCGGACAGGAAGGCAGAGGATGCGGGGAGGGGGGAGTGGAGGTGTAGAGTGAATGAAAAGGGAGGGAGGGAGGAGGTGGAAAGTAAGTTCAAATGACTCTTGCAGTGCAAGCGCGGTATGCCCGTCTCAGTCACGTCTGTCCGTCTCTCACTTTCTCCCGTACACACTGTATTGTATATGTGTGTGTGCAGAGTGGAGCGTGTGTGTGTGTGTGTGTGTGTGTGTGTGTGTGTGTGTGTGTGTGTGTGTGTGTGTGTGTGTGTGCGTGTGTGCGTGTGTTTGCGTGTGTGCGTGCGTGTGGGGTGGGTGCGCGTGTGCGTGCATGTGAGCTAGCGTGTGTGAGTGGATGAGTGCATGCGTGAGTGCGCACGCGCGCGCGCGTGTGTGGTGTATGTTTGTGCTTACGCATGTGTGCGAGTGTGCGAGTGTGTGTGTGTGCGTGTGCGTGGCGTGTTTGGTGTGTGTACATGTGTATGTGCGTGCGGTGTGTGCAAGCGTGCATGCGTGTACATGTGTATCTGTGTATACATAAATAAATTTGTGTGGGTGTGT
>JAFLJL010015038.1:6310-26478 GCA_018398815.1 Conus ventricosus | reverse complement strand
ATAGCATCTCCACAGGGACTCCCCTCTATTATCATGGGACATAGCATCTCCACAGGGACTCCCCACTATTACCATGGGACATAACATCTCCACAGGACTCCCCTCTATTATCATGGGACATAACATCTCCACAGGACTCCCCTCTATTATCATGGGACATAGCATCTCCACAGGGACTCCCCTCTATTATCATGGGACATAGCATCTCCACAGGGACTTCCCTCTATTATCATGGGACATAACATCTCCACAGGGACTCCCCTCTATTATCATGGGACATAACATCTCCACAGGGCCTCCCATCTATTATCATGGGACATAACATCTCCACAGGGACTCCCCTCTATCATCATGGGACATAGCATCTCCACAGGACTCCCCGCGAGCTATTATCATGGGACATAGCATCTCCACAGGGACTCCCCTCTATTATCATGGGACATAGCATCTCCACAGGGACTCCCCTCTATCATCATGGGACATAGCATCTCCACAGGGACTCCCCTCTATTATCATGGGACATTAGCATCTCCACAGGGACTCCCCTCTATTATCATGGGACATAGCATCTCCACAGGGACTCCCCTCTATTACCATGGGACATAGCATCTCCACAGGGACTCCCCTCTATTATCATGGGACATAGCATCTCCACAGGGACTCCCCTCTATCACCATGGGACATAACATCTCCACAGGGACTTCCCTGTATTACCATGGGACATAGCATCTCCACAGGGACTCCCCACTATTATCATGGGACATAGCATCTCCACAGGGACTCCTCTCTATCATCATGGGACACAGCATCTCCACAGGGACTCCCTCTTATCATCACGGGACATAACATCTCCACAGGGACTCCCCTCTATCATCAAGGGACATAACATCTCCACAGGGACTCCCCTCTATTACCATGGGACATAGCATCTCCACAGGGACTACACTCTAACTATTATCAAGGGACATAGCATCTCCACAGGGACTCCCCTCTATTATCATGGGACATAGCATCTCCACAGGGACTCCCCTCTATTATCATGGACATAGCATCTCCACAGGGACTCCCCTCTATTATCATGGGACATAGCATCTCCACAGGGACTCCCCTCTATCACCATGGGACATAACATCTCCACAGGGACTTCCCTGTATTACCATGGGACATAGCATCTCCACAGGGACTCCCCACTAATATCATGGGACATAGCATCTCCACAGGGACTCCCCTCTATTACCATGGGACATAGCATCTCCACAGGGACTCCCTCTATCATCATGGGACATAGCATCTCCACAGGGACTCCCCTCTATTATCATGGGACATAGCATCTCCACAGGGACTCCCCTCTATAATCATGGGACATAGCATCTCCACAGGGACTCCCCTCTATCATCATGGAACATAGCATCTCCACTGGGACTCCCCTCTATTATCATGACATACAACTCCACAGGACTCCTGTTAAACAGAAAGCGTCTTTGACAAATATATGTCGTCTTTACTATTGTACAGTTACTCATTTGAACTTCAAATGACGCAATTTCGGTAGTAGTTTATTTTAACTTCCAAAGTTTAGTGAAGAAGTTTGTGAGCCAAGAGCATCGTCGTTAAAAAAACTGAATTATGTTTGTTAACCTAGTGAATTTTGTGTTGCGTTAGTTTCAGCGTAATCGGATGATTTTTACTACCGTAACCATGGAGTAGCTTTTGGGCGCAGAACATGGCTGTAGTGTAACGGCAATGGAAAAGCGGCAAGTAGATTTGATTCATGCGACTTAGAAAAGAAGAAAAGACATTTTTGTCCATAAGCACCGGCTAAAAGGAAAAGAATAAGAAAAATTGCCCGTAAGCCTTTCACACCAAAGAGTCGACGTTTGAAATCGACGATAGTAGTTATCCATCACGTGCGACCGCCCCACACAAACTCAATTCCGCGTGAACTGCTTGCCATCGCACAAGCAGAGCAAGCCTTGTAGACCCTAAACCCCGAGATTTGAGGGAACCGTGCTGCCATGATCAAACCAACCATACGCCGCTCTATCGAGTAAGTTAGCACGCGGTCATTCATACTAGAATTATGAATTAGGATGCGAGAGCGTAATAAATGATTATTTAACAATATTTAGTTGGATTTGATTTATTATTCTGATATTAACGAAAGTGATTGCGAGTTGTGTTATGATCGTTCTTGTGCAGATTAGATGCGCTCCGGGACGAAAGCGACATCCTCAATTGATTATCACTCATCTGCCATATATGTGTTTATCATTGTGCCCATAGACACTACAAGCACACACCCCACAGCAGAAAGGTAAACATTTGTGTCGTTTGTTTGTCATTGACACATTCAGATTCTGTCCCGGAGCATATTATATATAAGAGTAGATCTCCATCCAGATCACTTTGGCATTTTTTCTGCCCGAACTACTAACTTGTGCCTTCACCGACATGTTCCGTCTAACGCCGAACTTCAACCTGGAAGAAGCTCGACCTCGGAGGAGATCTCCGTCGTCTTCATCCTCTGCGACCGTTTTGAGGGCCCATTTCGTTTAAGCTAGCCCCTCGACGCAAGCAAAATGATGTATAGTGTTTTGACATTTGCGAAAGCTTGAAAGATTTGTAAAACAAGCCAAGAAACGTTATGTCCCTTGAAGATTCTTGCGCCATCATACAATAATAAATCGTTGTATTCACTTGTTGCGGTGTGCCACGTGGACGATCGGCGCCGGGGTGTTTGTGTGATTGAATGAATTGGAACTGTCACACCTTCCGGGACATATGGTGCAGCGGTGGATAAGCCCAAATCCAATTCTCTAATCTTCCGCAGCGCACGTGGCTTCTCGTCCCTGCTCTCACACGTGGAGGTTGGAGGCGACTTCGCTCTCCTTGAGCCTGCATAGCTACATTTAAAACAAGTCCTATTATCCTTCTCTTTAAATCTAAATCTAAATTGAATCCAAATTCATAAAGTTCACTTGAGTGATAATTGTAGTATATAATAGGTAAATAGTAGGCAAAGAAAACTGCGATAGCATTATTATATTATTGTATTGTGTGAAAGTCAGGTAACTTTGAATTACCCTATACCTGGGAATTAGATGAAATATTATTGTCTATAACGACAAGGATTTAGATCCAGGGGGAATCGAGAGTATTGTTGTAGTGACTAGGTGTATACTAATTGTTTTGTTGCATAGAGTAAAGTTTTGAAGATGCTAAGAGACACGTCCGGGCACGCACAAGAGCACTCCAATGACCGACGTTTGGATGCCAGCACAGTGACCCTAGACTCAAGGGAAAAGGACCTTGGAATTATATCAAGGATCACAAGGAATTGCGAACGACCCAGCTAAATCGGGAGCCGAACGCGAACGCGAACTGAACCCTGGCGTTCGAAAAGCTAAAACAAATCAGCTGCAAAAACGAAAGCCGAACGCGAGGCAGAAAAAAGTACGCACTGTCGAAGAACTAAAGCAAATTGCTAGCCGAGCAGAAGAAAAAAAAGCACTGCCGAGAGAAACGAAAAAGCTGAACTCGAAGACAGACAGAAGCGAAGAACGAGTAGTTCCAGAGAGAGATGCTACGCGCAGGGCATCGAAGCGATCGCACCAGAGCGTTGCAGACTCGTGAGTACGACTTGAGCTCAACAGCTCGACTCGAACATGCAAATTTCTATGAACAGAATGGGCCAAGTCAGGCAGGCATAAAGTCAACATGCCATACTTGACGACAAGATATGACATCGAGCGTATCTTGCGCAATTTTGAAACGTGTCGCAACCCTCAATCTTGGGAGAAGAAGAATGGGAGGGGGCCACGAATTGACACCGTTGCAAAAGAGAGCAAAACGCATAATGGCATATGCCGCTAGAAAAAGCGGCATGATTAACACCCCATCAAGCGGACCCTCTTGAAAGCATCAGTTGACGGCGGGCGTACAGAATAAGTTCCGCATGCAACCAGAGAAGGGTAAGAGAACTGTTTTTGGTAAAAGCCGACCGAAATGATTGAACGTTGATTGAGAATGTCCGACAAATCAAGAAAATCTGAAAGAACTCTGACAAAAAGTTCTTAAAACCAGAACACGATCAAGCGAGATCATGCAGGGAAAGAGATCCTATGAACAAATATATGTCATCAAGCAGGACAACCTTTCCGAGGAGCTCCCGTTTAGCTGAGAAGGAGACTAAGCAACGGGAACTGGTATCTCAAGACCATATCAGGAACATGGCAACGCGAATGGGGGCCATACGCCAAGAAGCTCCCAAAGACCCCAAGAGCTGTGGGGGAAAGGTCCGCAACCGATTTTCAGAAGGTATTCCGTACAAAACCGTTGATAATAGGAGAGGAACCCGACTCTCTCAGCAACAACAGAAATGCTTTAAATTGGAGGTCAGGTCACATAACAAGGACTTCCACACCAACAAAGCCCAATTTCAGTGATCATTGGCGATACGTTCCGACAGTGTGAAAACACACAAGGCATACCCAATAGACAGATCCATAAAGGCAATATCAGCTGCAACGTGAAATCGAGTACTGAACGCGAGAAATGCGAGAGACTGGGGCTACACAAACCCAGGTGCACAAAGCGATCTCGTTCCAGAGAGGTGTTACACAGAAGAGTAAGTCTGCCGAACGCCAACAACACACAAGATCGTTTGCGACTGCCATTGTGCGATGGGAAACCCGACAACAGGAAGAGTCAGGTGCTTGTCGCCGGAAGACCCGCCTGTTCCGTCCTTAAGGCAATGAGAAAGCAATTAGAATAACAGCGTACCATGATCGAGCGAGAAGAATCGAGGACTCCATTCCTGTTCCGAAAAGAGAAACAAGACGGTGACAGCGAGTTGATTCAGCCTAGCACATCAACAGGGAACAGAGCAAACCACCACTTGAGGTGAAACAATCGTATTGGCAAAATGCTTGTTCACCAGAGACTAAAAAAGAGCAGCTAAACTCCCATCCTGCAGAAATTCTAAAGGCCACAAAAACAAAGTATCACCAGTCCAATGGATCCTCAGAGCGTGTAGTTCATGAAAAGGTATATTTAACCGCAAGTAACACAAGAACCAAAGAACGATGAACCAAGTTAAGGTACTGAATAAATACCGGACCGCCATCTTGAAACTGTCACACGATCCATCCATTCAGGTCATCTAGGTTGAATAAAACCAGAGATTCGAATCACAGTCATTCTTTGGCCTGATCGATGGAGCATGTCAGAGTATTGCATGTCTTGATGCATGCCAAAGATGTATGCACAAGGCAGACCGCAAAGCCCACTTCAAGAAGTGCCAATAGTTGACATAACCGTTCAGCAGTAGCTTTGGGACATCGTGGGCAATCAACCCGAGTAGCACCTAGGCAATAATACGCGACCATGAGTGAATACGCCCCCGAAAAACCAAATACGAGGAAGCGGCAGCCACACCCAAATGTGATACTATCACAGGGCTGAGGCTCTAGAACGAAAGTGACAGCTCGATCCCAAATAGTACACGGACAGAGAACACAATTCACCTCTGAAATCATGAAAAAGTGTACCACTTCCTAACATAAATGTGTGACGACCACACCATACCATGCACACAAATGATTAGTGAAAAAAATGTCAATGGACCGAAAAGATGATCAGAAAATTGTGTGTTGAGCAGCCAAGAATAGGTCAGGCCTGCCCTATCTTTTCCTACCGAGAGTACCACAAATCCACTCATGTTTCCCCTTGCGAACTGCGTATGGGAGAACATAAAAGCCCACTACATATCCTGAAGAAGGCATGACTGATGTAAGAGGAGAGCACCGAAACCGTTCGGCGGCGAGTACTCACGAACCTCCGCAATAAAATGTGAGAACATCCGTATAGCAGCAGAACACCAAAGATACGAGAAATACGCTACACAAAAGCAGTTGACTAGGAAGACTCAAAGCCACGAACTTCATAGAGTGAGAAAAGTACTAGTACTACTCCAGAACAAACACAAGAGACTACACTCTTGAAGGGACCTTTCCCAAAGCACCAAAAATCAATAAGTCGACTATAGAATCTGACAAAGGGAAAAGAAAAACATTCATGTTAACCTCATCAAAGAAGTAATCATTTAAGTGAAGAATAAGGAGCAACTTCCGTGTCATAACCCTAAACTCAGACAGCTGATCAAATTGCCGCATGATTGAAATCCCTCTCATTCCTTAGTACAAACGAAGACTACCTGCGCAAGATCGCATCAAATACTAGATCCACAACAAAAAAGACATGGACAAACGTGTTCACATCAACAAAAGTCTTTTCAGACTTACCAGATCTACTGCTTGACAGAATGGACTAAAAAAGCTGACACACAAGACCCGTCAAATTACCAATACCCAGATTACCCCATTCCCTATGGGAAGGATCAAAGAAGTTCTCTCAAATGGATTCTATGGCTAATTAAGAAGACTTGTTCCCCTACAACGCACCAAGCGTCTGTAAGAAACACGAGGAGCAAGTGCGTTTTTGCACTGATACAAAGAAATTAAATCTGGAACAAGATTGATGCCGAGCCATGCCAGACGATAGACGCATATTCGCTCAGACTGGAAAAGCCAGATACTTCAGCAAGTTGGACCTTGCAAAGGATTTCGGCAGTACGGTCAAAAGCAAGACCAGCAAAACCGTTATACCCACAAGTCATACTGCGGACCCGATGCCATTTGGCTAAAAATGCGACGCAGTTTTCCTCTCGCAAGATGGAAAACAACTCAAACCCTTAAACTGCAAGATTAACACAACTTCATCACACAATATTGATAGCACCGAGGAAATGACAAGTCAACATCAATACATTGACTCTGTACTGGTAGGATAAGCAAGAAGGGCCTCACAGCAAAACCTTCATAGTGCCATTTTGCATTTAGAAGATGTCATTATTCTTTGTCCACATCATTTAATAAGATTAATTTGCTTATAGCCACCGACCGCAAGGCCATACAGGTGGTCACCACTAAAATCAACTCACTCAGTCTTTAAAAAAAATAAAAAAAAAAAAAAAAACCAACTTTCACACATCTGTTAAATGACATCGCTACAAAAGCACCAAAACTTTGGTAAAAACTTTCAGCCAAAAATCTTAAATCAGATAAACAATAAATGTTATCTCTCTCAAAAACTCAAGGATCACGTCAGCGGAGACCTCCTAGAACAGATCTTCATGACTCCGCCTTAAGAATGTTGGTGTCCACCTCGCGAGCAAGTCCCAACACTCTAAAAGTACATGTTTCAGTAATGGGCTCTGGACAGTATGCACCACGACTTCTTCACTCCTTAAAGGTAAGCATGTAAGCATACGCATGGCCATGTGCAGCCCACAAACCGTTTCCTCATTACGACCTCCCGATGTGGATAGGAAGTCCTAAAGGTTTAGGACGGAGTCAGAAAGATTTTACCGCATTGGGTTTCCAATCCTCCTGCCGAGGTCTCGCACCATAAGTCGTTAATTTTGGGTTAAGCACATCAGAGCAGGATATAAGTGAACAGTTTCCTCATGTGGCGTTTCGACTAAACGATCAACCATTTCGTTCCCGCCGATGCCAACATGGCGCAGGAGAACCCAATCGAGAGTAATTTGAACCGGCCCCTTCAACTGCTAAAAATTCAAAAAAAATAAAATTCTGATGCTGAAAGGAGTTGCGGCCAAGCTATTGCCTCCCAAACTGACAGCAATCCGACAGAACCAGAAAGTCCCTCGCTCTAGAATGGTATGATTATCTTCAGCCAGTACTAAGCCAGTAAGTTCAGCAAAGAGACAGAAGCATCTATGTATATGTTCCAAACAATAGCTGAGAAGAGCCCCAGGCAGACTGCACAGGCCATCGCCAGCCTCAGATACTTGGAACTCGTCATGAAAACTTTGATAGGATGGGAAATTTGGAACAGAGCTCGCATACAAAGCCTTGTACGCCAGAGAGCTGTAGACTCCTTACAAAGCTGCGGAGATCCGAAACGAAGCTCTGGTGTGAAAAAAACCATAGGTTGATCCGAACTTGGAAAAATCAAACACTCCCAAGTCCTATACCTCTTCCGCACGTGAGGCTGCATACAACCAAAACGGCCGCATACATTCTGTTTGTTCAACTTACTTGGAACGGAGGGTCAAAAACACTCATTAGCAGGATTCGTGTCTGAAACAGAACGATATAATATTCAAAACAGTTTCAGCCTGCATTGGACAGTGAAAGTTCACACTGCCTCTGCGTACACAGTACTCAGGGTGTGCGAACCGCTCCAAACAGCGACGAAGCCCTTGATGTGGATAGGTCCAATAGTTTGATGTACATATCTGCTAACCGCACAGCACAACCGATCCATTTAGAACGTACCAGGCTCGTAGAGGCAACAAATTTTCTGTATCACGCCCCCAGTCCGTGTGTGTTGTGCTACACCCGCAAATATCATTCCTTTTGGCAAGCATGTTTAAGTTTTACAGATCGAAATTAATTTTTGGTCAAAATGACTTCCCAAAATTGGCCTCTTTAACTCTGAATGGAGATTCCCTACTGAAGTTCCGGATCTGAAAAAACAGACCGAATTATGAGGAAAGTGAATACACTGTTGTTTGACAAAAGTGAAACCGTTCATCCGCCCACGCGAGATTTGATTCTACCAAACCTGAAGCGCTCGCTGAAACTCTGTATCATGGCTACCATTGCGTAGACGGCAAAACCTCCACAAACAATAGCAGTCTGAACCCTGCTAACTGATTTCACAATGTTGTTGAGAGTAAATACTAAATGGCTGAGACAGATGCTCCCTGGGCACACCCAACTCCTCTCGTGGACATCAAAGATGTGCCCAACCCGACCTAGAAACTGTCGTTCTGCCAAAAAATTCGAATATAAACGAAGAGACCTCAAAACCCAATCGTGGAGATCATGAAAGTATCCCCGCTTCCCGGTGTATCGAGGCCTTTCTCCAAGTCGAAGAATATTGCCACTTGCGTCTTCTGGTTTAAAAAGCATTCTAAGTTAGATTCCAACATCAATTCATCTCACATTTTTTAGTTTTGCGGAAAACCACACTGTTCATTCGCCAAAAGGCCATCGGTTTCGAGTTTCCCTCCACATCGCCTAGCATGTGACCATTTATTCCATCAATGTACCAGTCACAGCGTAGGTCAAAGCTATGGGACGTAGTTAGATGGATTAGAAAGAACATTTTCCAGTTTTGGGACGAATAATGACTGTCCGCCAAGAGGTGGAAAGCACCTGTATCCCACGTGGTTGTATACCCTGTAACAGATGTTTCAACCTTCTTGCGGAAAATTCATAATTGATAATGAATGTCATCTAAACCTGAGATTAATCGTTTCTGCAAAAAGTAAGGCAGATTTCACTCGTTTAATGTGAAAAAGGAGAGATTGTATCTTCCAGTTGTGATGAAAAGTTGCACGGGTGATTTTGCTTTGAGCTTTTGTTTGTGAACAAAATACTGATTATTAAAAGGAGGAATGCTTTTCAATGTAAACAAGCAATACAACTGCTTTCCTTCTTCCTGTTAGTAAAGAATCCAAAACTTGAGATGTTCACAGTGTACAGTGTTCTTCCCTTTGATTTCTTAATTATGTTCAACACTTTTCTTAGAATATTTGAGTCACCGAGCAGAAGCTTCTCCAGACCGAACGTTTTACTGATTAAAAGTGTGCCTCCGATTTGACCGAGGGATTTTTTGATGCTTCGAGCGTTGCGGACCCGATATGACGTTGGTATAAACTGACCCGGATCCGTTTTTCTAACTTTGGAAATTTGTTGCATTCATCTAAATCGAACCATGTGTTTTTGGCATTGAAGTTTATTGAAGACACTGGAAAACAGTCTTAGCACATTTAATCAAAGTGTTAGTCGTGATTCCCTGTCAGGTCTCGAAAAAAATCAGGGGTCCTGGAACCCTTAGAAACATGCTGCAAATAATCCCATTTTCTTTCTTATAATTAAATGCGAGAACAAGACGGTTCATTATACAGTTGTAAAGGAACAGAAATGGTCACTTCCTCAATCGTCCATGACAACCTCACTAAGTCCATACCAGCAGGGTCACAAACCGACAAATCTAACACAAAGAGAACCTTGCAATTGAGGTAAGTTGCAGAATTCCCGTCGTTCAGACAACACAAATCCAAATCCGAAAACATCCTCAATCAGCAACCTCTGATGACGAACGTACTACCCAAAGAGGGTTACCTGTTAAAGTCACCCATCAGCAAAAAAGGTCGAGGAGTTCCTCTATCATACTGACAAGGTCCAGACGACAAACCGGGACAGAAGGAGTAAATAAAGAAGAACCGATTGTCACAGTCGTGTGAGAGTGACTCTCGCACAACAGCTTGAAGGAGTAGACAAGCGACAGACTATACAGTAAGTTTGGTGTATGGAAAGGCAAACACCCCCACATCCCCAACGTGCTGTTGTGATCAGGATTTAAAAATATAACCCAGATAATAAAGTCTTCGGCTGAATTTGAGTTCCTGAACACCACGACGGAAGTGTATAATTGGCACAAAAACTGCAGCCCCCAAAGATGGAATTTATCCACGATATCCAAATGAATTTGTATTATCCATGGTCAAGGGCGAGAAAAGGAAGATCAGTCACTCCTACTATCAACGCTGTGCTAAAGTGTAAATTTATTTAGGTATGTACTGTACTGGTGGGCTTCAACCTGCCTGGCAACTTCCAACATAAGAGGAGGTCTGGATTGGAACGGGGAGTTTCTTCCTATCTCCACCATCTCCACACTGGTTGAACTCCCTTGCCCACACGGCACTGACAAATTGCGAGGGGAATTGCTGTTTTTTTAATCTCCCAGCAGCAGATGTTGTAGACTCCAGGCATCTGTAGGGTGGCGGATTGTTTTTGCTCCACCCGGGCGCATCACTTGTTGGATGTGACTTGCTACCACCAAACTGACAGATCGTACTTGCAATGTTTTCGAAAACTAATTTATCACTGACAGCAGACTGACCAGTTGAAACTGTAGAACTTTCTTTACGCGAACAAACGAAAACGTCGCGACTGACCTGCCCACAACCGCTGCGGGCTCGAAAAAGGAGATCTTCTTTTCAAATTTTGATGTCGTTGAATACGGATTCCGAATCCCAAAGAGGGCAGGTTCGTGATAAGGCGATGTTCCACCGCAGTACACAATGTGGACATCTTGACACGGCCATCATGGTTGCTGCAGCAAACACCGCATACCTCTTGCCCTGAACACGTTCCCTGACATGGCCATAACTTCTGCACCTGAAGCACCTCTACGGACGAAACATATAACTGAACATAACATTCAAGTAACCAACTTTGATGACCAGAGGCACACAGTGGCAGAAGGGTCAGAAAGAGTGTTGGTGCCACTCCTCTGAACCTTACTTTACTGTTCACCCTCGCACCGTCCGTGCCAACAACCCGATGCCAGCTCCGCTTAAGTAGCGGCCTCTATACACCCAATAAATTCCCTGCAGCGAATCACCCTTGTGATGATTTTAACTTTTTTGGGTGAGATACCCTGACGCCCTTCCACCAAGTTACTTTGCCGTCAACAACTTTTCAGAAATGTCTTGGTGATTTACACTGAATAAGAATTAACCATTCCTCAACCTCTTGATGGACCGAGGGTCCCTGCCTAAAGCTTGAAAGCCCATCTGATGGGAAAAGGCTCAGGCTGAAAGGGTCTTTCCCCTGCTCCGCCCGTCCATCACAGCCAGAACCCAGAATCCTGTCCTCTGTGCGTACCTCCTTAGCGAATCGACATCTGAAATCAAATTTTCCCTAAATAAGATCACCCTTCCCTCTTTTTTGAGATTGTTTTTGAAAAAGCCATGATTATATTTATTTTAGTTCATCTCTTCCCTTCCCATCCCACCTTGAGTCCAACAAGGGCCATGGCCATAAAAACCAATGTCGTGACCCCTTCCAGGCTTCGGGAGAATATACGACAAACAGAAACTACCAACCCTAGCCCCCCTGATCATGCCAACTCCCGGGCCAAGAGAAGCTGAGCAATCGCAGGGTTAACTTTGGCCAGTAGGGAACATGTCCAGTCTAACCCAGCCCCAGAAGGGACAGATTAGTAACACACCCGGCCAAAGTGTAACTCCCGTCTAGAGAGTCCACCAAAGGATGTTTTGAAGCGCGGCTCCCTCCAAAATCACCAGATCTCATTCCCCCTCCACACAGTGCACCGCCCACGGACAAACGCGGCGATCTTAAGGAGACCACAAGAGAAAAGTGTGTAAAAGAAACCTTGAAGGGGAACTAAATAGAAAAGAGCCAAATAAGTAGCAGAAAACAAGAAAAAGATAAAGGCGGGGAGGTACTCTTAGTCAGAGCCTCACCCTTAGCCTATCTGACATGAACCCTACCTGGCATCGAACTCCTTACCACTTACGCTTAGCCAACACTTCTGCAACTCTGAGGCTAGAACATGTGAAAAAGCACCTATCTCCAGGATTGATCCCCCTCCACAAAGCTAAGGATCACTGGAACCAGCGGCAAAACCCCTCCACCACGACAAGGGCGCAACCGCCCCGAGGGGTCCAGCAAGTTGGACACGGCTGTATCAAGCCAGAAACGATAAAGTCGAAAGCTGAAGGACCAGAACGGCCCGAACAAAGAAACAAATAAGAGCATTTCCTGGCCTAGAGGCTAACTACCGGAAATTCAATCCCAACTCGCCGACATATCAATCCGCTAACTGAGCAACAAAGAAAGGAAACAAAAATGTAAATTGGACAGAGTCATGCCAGAAGGCAATTGTTCACCCCCTGAAAGATCAACTCACGGAAAAAAATCAACCAAGCCTTGACATCCCGACCCTGACAACGAATACGAGCTGAAAGAACAATGCTTCAGACACTTGCCTTGGTGCTGTGCTTCTTAAAGGAAGGAAGGAAACCTAGCAGTACATATGCCCAGCAAGAAGTGAGGGCCCGAAAACGAATTACTCCACCATTGAAAAGGAGTGTTTGGTCGGTTGTCTGGGCATCAAGAATATGAACCGTACTTGTACTAGTTCCATTTCACCTTAAACAGAATATCGCCCACTCTATATCTGAAACGCTCAAAAGACAGACTCCACGATTGATGCGTTGGGCACGCAGCTCACAACAGAATTCACCTCTGAGAGTGAATTCATCCAGATTAGATAATATAGGCGCTGCCTACATTTCCGCATATCCGACAGGTGAGTGGAAAAGAAATGCAACAGTTACTGGATTGTGTGTACTATTCCATGTATTTTATATCATTGTGTAAAATAAGTGCATCATATATGTGTGTGCTGTAAGGTTCATTGATTTGTGCAATGCAGTCAATTAATACTGCGGTAAATCGTTAAAAGGAATAGTGGTGGTGGGCTCTAGTTAGAAACGCAAATGAAGATATGTAAAGCAACAACCAAGCTTTAATTGAGGAAAGATCCTCAAAGCTACATGAGGGGATTAAGCTAATTTCTTTTTTTTGTCAGAAGCAGAACGTAAAATATTTGTGCAAAGGTGCATTATAAGATAGTTCGTGTTGTCTTGGTCCAGAGAGTTGCAGAGAGATTGAGGTATAGGAGAATGGTTATCCGAAGGGGGGTATTGTAATCAGAAACGTTGACGTCTCATAAGGTATGAGACGATCCCTAGTTGCCCATCATAGCACGTGGTTGAGTGTGAGGACACCTCCAGTGTGGATTGTGTGTCAATCCACAGAGGTGCCATGTATCACCATCTAGCGTTATGACGCTAGTGAGATTAAATAATCTCGATGCGTTTGGGACAGTGAAATCTGGAAGCGAAAGGCTTCATAATTTGCTACCATTCATAGTATCGGTGTGACTAATCAGGTAGAGCTTAGTGAGACTGTATGAATATCCGTGGTGGAACAAGAGCTCAGTGGCTACCTATCAAAGACGTGTGTGATAACAGAGCTTAGGAACTAATTAGTGAAAGTAGTCCGTGTGGAACAAGACTTCGTTGTGGCTACCTATCATAGGACAGAGGGCTAAGCTATATAACGCTTAAGGTGTTCTAATTCCATTTGCTTACTACGACTGATTCTATAATTGTATCGTAAAAACTTATGACGGAGCGTGGCGCGATACTGTGAACCCAAGCACATTCTACCTATATAAGCGCGGACTAAATTAGATTTTCATCAGTGAAGGAAGCAACTGAAAAACTATTTTTGATGCGATGCCTATGCGTCAAAGATGTTTTACGTCCGACCATGGTCATGAACTGTAACAACGTTGTTTTGTTTGATTGAAAGTGAAACGACCTTTGCACATTAATCTGCGAGTTAATTCGTCGTTTCTTTCTGTTCACACATTAAAAGTTTCGAGAAATTGGTTTAACGAACCAAGTATTAGGTTATTCCACTTGGAAAATTGAAGTTGTTATATTGTCATCTTCCAAGTTATTTGAATGGATAAAAAGCAACGATTTTCACCATGTTTTTAATCTAAGAGGGGGCATATCTGTAACATGGAAAGGCGTCTTTGATCAAATAAAATGTCGTTTTTACGTATTTAAAGTTACCCATTTAACTTTTCAAAAGACGCCAATTTGCTGTATTTTAATTTACTTCAAAGTTTGTGAAGAAGTTTGATTGATCCAGAGCAATCCACGCGTTTAAAAAACTAGATTAGTTTTTTATATATCCAAAGTGAATTTGTGGTTGCGGTTATTTCAGCGAATCGATGATTTTTGACTACCGTAACCATGGAGTAGGCGTTAGGAGCAGAACTCAGTTGTGTACGGCAATGGAAGACGGCGGACACGTATTTTTGATTCTGCGACTAAAAAGAAGACGAGAACATTTTTGTCCACTAGCAACCGTTGCTTAAAGTAAAAGAATTAATAATTCTGCCCGTAATGCCTTTCAACTACAGAGATTATCTACTGGTGTTGAAATCGCCATATATTTCCATCATCGTGGCTAGCGACCCACACACAACACAATTCCGCCTTTGAGACCTCGCTATCTCACCAACGAGCTACCTTGATGACCCTGTAACCTGAGATTTGAGGGAACCGTGCTGGCCGCAGATCATCAACCATAGCGCCGCTTCTATCGAGTAAGTTACAGCCTATTCATAGCAAATTATGAATTAGGAGTGCGAGAGCGGTATAATATTGATTAGTTACAATATTAGTGGTTTGATTTTATTCTGAATATTATTAACGACATTGAATTGCGATTTTATATTCGTCTTGGTGCAGATGTAGGGATTGATTGACGGCTCCGGGAGCGAAGCGACATCATCTCATTTGATGTATCACTCATCTGCCATATATTGTTTATCATTGGCCCTAACACTAACACACGACACCCCACAGCAGAAATGTAAACATTTGTTCTGTTTGGTTGTCAAGTTGACACAATCAGATTTATGTCCGGCATATTATAGTATAAGAGAAGATCTCCAGTCAGATCACGTGTGCAGTTTTCTGAGCCCTAACTACTAACGGTGGCTCACCGACATTGTTCCGGTCTAAACAGCCGAACATCGACGCTGTAAGAAGAATCGACCGTCGGAGGAGATCTCCCGTCGACTCATCAGCTGCACCGTTTGGGGCATTTTCGTTAAAGCTTTCCCCTCGACGCAAGCAAAGATGCTTATAGTTTTTGGACATTTGCGAAAGCTATGAAGATTAGTAAAGCCAAGGCGAAGGAAACTTTAGTTGTCTCTTGAAGATTCTTGCGCGCTATCATACAGATTAAATCGTGTATCACGATGTTGCGTGTGCAAGTTGGACGATCGGTCGTGGTGTTTGGATTGATTGGGAATTGAACTGTCACACCCTACCGTGTGACACTCCCTCTTCATCATGGACACAGCTTCGCCACAGACTCCACCTCTATCATCATGGACCATAACATCTCCACAGTAGACTCCCCTCTATCATCCACAGGGACTAGATCATCTCCACAGGACTCCCCTCTATTCATCAAGGACATAACCTTCACCACAGGACTCCCCTCTATTACCATGGGACATCGGCATCTCCACAGGACTCCACTCTAACTATTATCAAGGACATAGCATCTCTCCACAGGACTCTCCTCTGTTATCATGAACCATAACATCTCCACTGTTACCCCCTCTAACTATCATCAAGGGACATAGCATCTCCACAGGGACTCCCCACTATTATCCATGGACAAACATCCTCCACAGGGACTCCCCCCCTCTATTATCATGGGACATAGATCTCCACGGACTCCCCTCTAACATCATGGGACATAACATCCCACAGGATCCCTTCTATTATCATGGACCATAGCATCTGCTTCCTACAGTGTACTCCCACGATTATCATGGACATAGCATCTCCACAGGACTCCCCACTATTAACGTGTACATAGCATAGATCTTCCACAGACACTCCCCAGAGCTATTATCATGGACATAGCATCCCTCAGGCACTCCCACTATTAACCAAGGGACATGAGTATCACCACAGGAGTCTCACCTACTATTTATTAAATGAACACAAGCATCTCCACAGCGACACCTCTATTATCAGTGACGATGAGGAGTTGTCCCACAGGAACTCCCCTCTATCTATTTACATGGGACAGATGCACTCACATGGACTCTCCCTCTGAACTATTACATGGGACATTGGGATCTCCACCAACTCCCTCTATCATCATGGGGACATAGCAGCCTCCACAGGACTCCCCTCAAACTATATCATGGGACAAAGCAGCATCGTCCACAGGACTCCCCTCTAACTAATGATCATGGGACATACATCTCCACACGACTCCCCTCTAACTTATGATCATGGGACATAGCATCTCCACAGGGACTCCCCTCAACTATACATGGCATAGCATCTCCACAGGACTTCCCTCTAGCTATGATCATGGACATAGCATCTCACATGGACTTCCCTACTATTATCATGTGACATAGCATCTCCACAGGGGACTCCCCTTTATCATCATGGGACATAACTATCTTCCACAGGGACTACCCTCTATTAATCATGGGACATCAGCATCTCCCCACAGGGACTCCCCACTATTATCATGACTTACATCGCCACAGGGACTCCCCTCTATCATCATGGACAATAGCATCTCCACATGACCTCTCCCTCTATTATCATGGGACATAACATCTCCACAGGACTTTCCTCTATTATCATGGACAAGCATCTCCACAGGACTCCCCACTCATTATCATTGACATAGCATCTCCACAGGGACTTCCCCTCTATCATCATGGACATAACATCTCCACGGGGACCCCTCCCCTCTCTTATTATGGACATAGCATCTCACAGGACTCCCTCTATAAATCATGGTACATAGCATCTCCACAGTGTACCTCCCCTCTAACTAAGATCATGGGACATAGCCTCTCCACAGGGACTCCCCTCTAACGATGAACAAGGACATAGCATCTCCACAGGACTTCCTCTAACTATGATCATGGACATAGCATCTCCCCTGGACTGTCCCCCTCGACTAGATCATGGACTAGCACTCCACAGGGACTTCCCTCTAACTAAATATGGGACATAGCATCTTCCACCGGACTCCCCAACAATTATCATGGACTGACATCCCACAAGGACTCCCCTCAATTATCATGGACATAGCATCGCCACACGAACTCCCCTATAACTATATCATGGAATAAAGCCAAATCCTCAGGGACTCAGCCACTATTAAACATGGACATAAGCACCCGCACAGGCTTCTCCTCTATTATCAGACATGAGCACACAATTGAACTCCCCTCTGGCGTCATGAAAATAGCTCTCGAAAGGGACACCCCCTCTATATCAATTTGGGACAAGAGCATCTCTAAAGACTCCCCTCTATTAATCATGGACTATGAGCATCTCTAAGGGAACTCCCCTCTCTTATCATCGGACATGTAGCACTGTAGGAACTCCTCCTCTATTTAACATGGGACATGACATCTCATAAAGGGACGCGCCCTCATAATCATGGACATGAGCAAAATCTCAGGACTCCCCTCTATTACATGTACATGAGCCACTCTAGGGACTCCCCCCTATTATTATGGGACATACGTCTGTTAAAGGGACTCCCCTCTATAATCATGACATGAGCAATTCTAAAGGGACTTCCGCCTACCACATGGACAATCATTTCAAAAGGACGTCCCTTCTATAATGGGAACATGACATCTCCACAGGACTCCTCACTATTAACATATATATCGGGGGACATAGAATCTCTAACAGGGATTCCCGCACTTTTATCATCGACATGAGCTCCTCTAAAGGAACTCCAACAAGCTATTTCATGGGACATAACATCTCCACAGAAACTCCCACAAGCTAGACATGGGATCATAGCATCTCCACAGGACTCCCCATAAACCATATCATGGTCAAGATCATCTCCACAGGGAGCCCCACAAGCTATATCATGGTCATAACAATCTCCACAGGGACTTCCCATAACTCCCCACTAACATATCATGGGACATGTGCATTTCCACAAGGAATCTCCCCCAACTATCATTAAAGGGAACATATACATATGATGTTGAAGATGCCCTGATAATAATGAACACACAATGAACTGACAAGAATGATGACTCTTTCGGGCAACTGAACATCTGTACATATTCTGCACATTATCAACAACATAAACAACATTCTAGTTCTGTTGTAAAAAAGTGTTTCAAAGAATCTGAAAATACTCCAAAACATTCCAATCCTTGTAAATTTCTTCAGTCCAAAAGTACCAAATTTCAAACACACACACACACACACACACACCACACACACACCACACACACAACACACACACGATATATATGCTTCAACTTTCTTCCCCCTCCTCACTCAGTCACTATCACTCTCTCTTAAGTAAACGAGTTATAACCTGTTTCAGCTCTACAATAAATTATTGAAAAATTTTTCATCCTAGTGCCTTGGCACACTGACTTATACAATGATTATGAGGAATACAACGCTACAATCCTGAAACTTATTTATCCTGCCTGAGCTGTTTATCTAGCACAGATCTCATGATAAATTGATATTAAAAGAACTCAATCTGGCCATTCAAAAAAGAAAATACACACAAATTAAAAAAAAAAGGAGAAACTGCACACACACACACACACAACACACACACAACACACACACCACACACACACACACAGAGCGATCAATGCTTGTTCCTTACCTACATGCCTCACAGACAAAGCACCACAGTAGAACCAGCAGCCATGTCCTCACACACCTGACACAGACCACTGTCCCAGCTCACTAGTCCTGCTGTTCTGTGCCTCTGTGATGGAGTGGCCTGTCTCTACCACACTGTCACTCAGGTCTGTGACACGACAGCAGTCTCTGAAACAGTCCTGCTCGTTCTTCTGTGCACCTTGCTGCCCCTGGAACTCACACTAACTGCTGTTGGCCTGTTTGGGCATGGCCCCTGCGATTGATGATGGTCTAGAGATGTGGATGTGAGGGCGTCGTCTTGGAGTAGGTGCGGCCCGCAGTCAGGGGTGGTGCTCTTTCCAACCATCGCCGCCACTGGAATAAACCCACTGCTTGCACAACTGTTAGTCCAGCCACAGTGGGTTCTGTCACTATGGCTGCTTTTCATTCAAACGTTCCCAGATCTGCTCTCATCCGGCCTTGGAAATCCCTACCTGTCTTATGATCCATCATTGTGGAATGGCAGTTTTTAAACACTGGACCTGACCATCATTATCTCTACGGTTAGCTCTGTCTTCTCTTGTGGTGGTGTGGCACTTTGAAAGATTGACACATCTAGCTGCACTTGTAGCATGGGATGACTGTGGGTCTGACTGGAGCAGAGCGGATGTTTCGTCCATGGTGAAACTAGGAAACTGCTTCCTGTTTGTGGTGTGTGCTCTGGTTTCACATTCCTGCCTGAGATAGCTTTCTTCCAATGTAAATGTGTGACGTCCCAAGCTTTCACCCGGAAAATACTTTGAGAAAAAAATACCCTGACCAGATATTTTTTTACTTAAAGATTCACCATCTTCACTCTTCCCCTTCCCAGATGTAAACTGCCCTCTAAAGTCTGAACTATGTGGCTGCTCTTCACCAACCTCTTTTGTCATGGAACAGCTGGAATATTTTGTCAGGAGCCGAAGGCTGATTGGACGGTGGATGGCTT
>JAFLJL010015037.1:170664-181697 GCA_018398815.1 Conus ventricosus | reverse complement strand
ATGTGATATACCTTTAATTGGTGTGCTGTGTCTTGAATTGATGTGACATTCACACCACGGTCACTACATTCAAACCCACATGCAAAGACAACCATTCGCCCCACACGCAACCACATAGCTGACTCCCTTTCTTTCAATAAAACCAATCAAAATACCATTTAAAAGTTCTTCTCTGGAAACGTTTTTTTTTCTTTCTTTCTGCGCCTAACCTTTTTTAAGGCGGGCGGGGATTTTAATCTCTCATTTCTTTTTATTCGGCCGATACATATAATTAATTCCATATTACTTAAATTAATCAAAAAATTTACATCAAACATTATTGTCACTTTTCTTTTTTTTTTCTCTGGGTCACACAGATGCTGACCCCAACCACACCCCCACCCCCCATACACACAAATCACTATGGGTTCACAAACCCTAACTCTAAGTCATAAAAAACACCATTATTTCCATCAATTTTTTTCCTGATGAAAATCAAAATATTCTTGGGCAGCGGACACTACGCCAACGGTCGAGAAGGGACTGTCAGGGTGCCAAATACAGGTTCCAAACACAGGGTTCCAAACACATGATGCTAAAAACAGGATACCAAACACAGGATGCCAAACACAGGGTACCAAACACAGGATGCCAAACACAGGGTACCAAACACAGGATGCCAAACACAGGATGCCAAACACAGGGTACCAAACACAGGATGCCAAACACAGGGAACCAAACACAAGGTACCAAACACAGGATGCCAAACACAGGATGCCAAACACAGGATGCCAAACACAGGATGCCAAACACAGGGTACCAAACACAGGATGCCAAACACAGGATGCCAAACACAGGATGCCAAACACAGGGTACCAAACACAGGATGCCAAACACAGGGAACCAAACACAATGTACCAAACACAGGGTGCCAAACACAGGATGCCAAACACAGGGTGCCAAACACAGGATGCCAAACACAGGGTGCCAAACACAGGGTGCCAAACACAGGGTGCCAAACACAGGATGCCAAACACAGGATGCCAAACACAGGGTGCCAAACACAGGGTGCCAAACACAGGGTACCAAACACAGGATGCCAAACACAGGATGCCAAACACAGGGTGCCAAACACAGGGTGCCAAACACAGGGTACCAAACACAGGGTACCAGGGTACCAAACACAGGATGCCAAACACAGGGTGCCAAACACAGGGTACCAGGGTACCAAACACAGGGTGCCAAACACAGGGTGCCAAACACAGGGTGCCAAACACAGGGTACCAAACACAGGGTGTCAAACACATCAAACACAGGGTACCAAACACAGGGTGCCAAACACAGGGTGCCAAACACAGGATGCCAAACACAGGGTACCAAACACAGGGTACCAAACACAGGGTGCCAAACACAGGGTGCCAAACACAGGGTACCAAACACAGGGTACCAAACACAGGGTACCAAACACAGGATGCCAAACACAGGGTACCAAACACAGGGAACCAAACACAGGATGCCAAACACAGGGAACCAAACACAGGGTACCAAACACAGGGTACTAAACACAGGGTGCCAAACACAGGATGCCAAACACAGGGTACCAAACACAGGATGCCAAACACAGGGTACCAAACACAGGGTACCAAACACAGGGTGCCAAACACAGGATGCCAAACACAGGGTGCCAAACACAGGGTGCCAAACACAGGGTACCAAACACAGGGTGCCAAACACAGGGTACCAAACTGACCCATTCTTGAGTTGTCAACACAGACTGCACCAGTTGCAAGTGCAGAAAGTCTTTTTTTTTGACAGTGACATTAATATTTTATTTTTGAAGTGTGAGTATATTTAAAAGGATATTGAATGGCCCACAAAGCTTTCTACAGGGAGCGGGGGAGAGTTGTTGCTTTGTGGTGTGTGGTGTACTATTGTGTTGTCTTCTACTGTGTTTGTGTGTGGTTGTACTATTGTGTTGTCTTCTACTGTGTTTGTGTGTGGTGTACTATTGTGTTGTCTTCTACTGTGTTTGTGTGTGGTGTACTATTGTGTTGTCTTCTACTGTGTTTGTGTGTGGTGTACTATTGTGTTGTCTTCTGCTGTGTTTCCGGGCAGGTATGGGGGTGTCCAGTGCGTACTACCACATGGAGGACCCGGGGGTATCCAGTCTGACCCAGTACTCGGCGAACGCCCCTTACTATCAGCACTCTAACGACAACACCTACATCTTCCTCTGCTACTACTACCCCTGTCCGACCGTGAGTAACGCCCCTTACCATCAGCACTCTAACGACAACACCTACATCTTCCTCTGCTACTACTACCCCCTGTCCGACCGTGAGTAACGCCCCTTACCACCAGGACTCTAATGACAACACCTACATCTTCTCTGCTACTACTACCCCCTGTCCCACCGTGAGTGTTAGCACACAGCGTTCTGCACTGAAGGTCCGGGCCCACACAGCGGGGCGGAGGGTGGGCGTGGCTTCACGGGGGTGGGGGTGGGGGTGGGGGAGGGGGAGGGGGAGGGGAGGGGTAGGGTGACCTGATCCAAGACCCTTTTCAGTGAATGCAGGATCAAAGCTCCATGTCGCTGCCCAAGGTCATGTCAAACTGAACATGAACAACAACAAACAAACAAACAAACAAAGCTCCATGTCGATGCACCGACATTGTGACCTCCTCCATGCAACGAACATGGCGCAGCCAACGAAGCCGACGCTGTCTCAGCAGGGTTTACATGGTAGGGAGGCCAGCGCGAGACAGGACTTCTGTGTTGGTCACCCTGTCTTGCCAGGGGATGCCGAGTATATGCTGGAGGTGTCTGAAGTGGAAGGAACTGAGCCTTTTCTCCCGGCGAGCATGCGATGTCCATGTCTCACTGCCATACAGCAAAGTGCTGAGAACGCAGGCGTTATACACACATACACCAGGCGTTGCCGATGATGCCGCTGTTGCGACCCACACCCAGCAGGAATTGCCGTCTGTGATGGACCGCTTCTCCCAGGCCTGCAAAGACTTTGGTCTGACTATCAGCCTAAAGAAGACAATGTCCTGGGTCAAGACACGCCGTCAGCACCAGCCATCACCATTGGTGACTATGAGCTTGATGCCTAGAGAATAAAGTAGCACGCATTTAGTCGTCAGCTATTCTTAGTGTTGACTGCTATCTGTGCTTTGTGTGATCGACGTCAGGTGCTGGTGTTCAAATTGTGTTCACTTCCCCCCCCCCCCCCCCCCCCCCCCCCCCACCAGCCTGTGTCTGTCTCCTGATGTGGAGTGTATTCACCACATATGTGTTCAATGCAGGTGTATTGTCTTTCGTTCTATTGCACTGTCTCTGTGTTCACCACATATGTGTTCAATGCAGGCGTATTGTCTTTCGTTCTATTGCACTGTCTCTGTATTCACCACATATGTGTTCAATGCAGGCGTATTGTCTTTCGTTCTTTTACACTGTCTCCTGATGTGGCGCGTATTCACCACATAAAATGTGTTTGCAGGCGTATTGTCTTTCGTTCTTTTACACTGTCTCCTGATGTGGCGCGTATTCACCACATAAAAATGTGTTTGCAGGCGTATTGTCCTTCGTTCTATTGCACTGTCTCCTGATGTATTCACCACAGATGAGTTCAATGCAGGTTTATTGTCTCTCGTCTTGTGCCACTGACACTGTCTTCTGCTGGGAGCAGCGAACCAAACTATGAGAACATTCTCTCTCTCTCTCTCTCTCTCTCTCTCTCTCTCTCTCTCTCTCTCTCTCTCTCTCTCTCTCTCTCCCTTCCCCGCCTCTCTCTCTCTCTCTCTCTCTCTCTCTCTCTCTCTCTCTCTCTCTCTCTCTCTCTCTCTCTCTCTCTCTCTCTCTCTCCTCTCTCTCTCCAGGTACGGCGGAAAGTAGAACCAGTTCATTCCTGGATATATGAGTAGTCTGCACTCAAGGTCTAACCAGCACGTCGGGTTAATGTGTAAGAGAAACATCTGCTAAGTCGTAGCGATGAGACCCTGTTCTTCAATACTCTCATCTCAGTCATTAACATGAGACCCTGTTCTTCAATACTCTCATCTCAGTCATTAACATGAGACCCTGTTCTTCAATACTCTCATCTCAGTCATTAACATGAGACCCTGTTCTTCAATACTCTCATCTCAGTCATTAACATGAGACCCTCTTCTTCAATACTCTCATCTCAGTCATTAACATGAGACCCTCTTCTTCAATACTCTCATCTCAGTCATTAACATGAGACCCTCTTCTTCAATACTCTCATCTCAGTCATTAACATGAGACCCTCTTCTTCAATACTCTCATCTCAGTCATTAACATGAGACCCTCTTCTTCAATACTCTCACTCAGTCATTAACATGAGACCCTCTTCTTCAATACTCTCATCTCAGTCATTAACATGAGACCCTCTTCTTCAATACTCTCATCTCAGTCATTAACATGAGACCCTCTTCTTCAGTTCTCTCATCTCAGTCATTCAATACTCTCATCTCAGTCATTAACATGAGACCCTCTTCTTCAGTTCTCTCATCTCAGTCATTAACATGAGACCCTCTTCTTCAATACTCTCATCTCAGTCATTAACATGAGACCCTCTTCTTCAATACTCTCATCTCAGTCATTAACATGAGACCCTGTTCTTCAATACTCTCATCTCAGTCATTAACATGAGACCCTCTTCTTCAATACTCTCATCTCAGTCATTAACATGAGACCCTCTTCTTCAATACTCTCATCTCAGTCATTAACATGAGACCCTCTTCTTCAATACTCTCATCTCAGTCATTAACATGAGACCCTCTTCTTCAATACTCTCATCTCAGTCATTAACATGAGACCCTCTTCTTCAATACTCTCATCTCAGTCATTAACATGAGACCCTCTTCTTCAATACTCTCATCTCAGTCATTAACATGAGACCCTCTTCTTCAATACTCTCATCTCAGTCATTAACATGAGACCCTCTTCTTCAATACTCTCATCTCAGTCATTAACATGAGACCCTCTTCTTCAATACTCTCATCTCAGTCATTAACATGAGACCCTCTTCTTCAATACTCTCATCTCAGTCATTAACATGAGACCCTCTTCTTCAATACTCTCATCTCAGTCATTAACATGAGACCCTCTTCTTCAATACTCTCATCTCAGTCATTAACATGAGACCCTCTTCTTCAATACTCTCATCTCAGTCATTAACATGAGACCCTCTTCTTCAATACTCTCATCTCAGTCATTAACATGAGACCCTCTTCTTCAATACTCTCATCTCAGTCATTAACATGAGACCCTCTTCTTCAATACTCTCATCTCAGTCATTAACATGAGACCCTCTTCTTCAATACTCTCATCTCAGTCATTAACATGAGACCCTCTTCTTCAGTTCTCTCATCTCAGTCATTCAATACTCTCATCTCAGTCATTAACATGAGACCCTCTTCTTCAGTTCTCTCATCTCAGTCATTAACATGAGACCCTCTTCTTCAATACTCTCATCTCAGTCATTAACATGAGACCCTCTTCTTCAATACTCTCATCTCAGTCATTAACATGAGACCCTGTTCTTCAATACTCTCATCTCAGTCATTAACATGAGACCCTCTTCTTCAATACTCTCATCTCAGTCATTAACATGAGACCCTCTTCTTCAATACTCTCATCTCAGTCATTAACATGAGACCCTCTTCTTCAATACTCTCATCTCAGTCATTAACATGAGACCCTCTTCTTCAATACTCTCATCTCAGTCATTAACATGAGACCCTCTTCTTCAATACTCTCATCTCAGTCATTAACATGAGACCCTCTTCTTCAATACTCTCATCTCAGTCATTAACATGAGACCCTCTTCTTCAATACTCTCATCTCAGTCATTAACATGAGACCCTCTTCTTCAATACTCTCATCTCAGTCATTAACATGAGACCCTCTTCTTCAATACTCTCATCTCAGTCATTAACATGAGACCCTCTTCTTCAATACTCTCATCTCAGTCATTAACATGAGACCCTCTTCTTCAATACTCTCATCTCAGTCATTAACATGAGACCCTCTTCTTCAATACTCTCATCTCAGTCATTAACATGAGACCCTCTTCTTCAATACTCTCATCTCAGTCATTAACATGAGACCCTCTTCTTCAATACTCTCATCTCAGTCATTAACATGAGACCCTCTTCTTCAATACTCTCATCTCAGTCATTAACATGAGACCCTCTTCTTCAATACTCTCATCTCAGTCATTAACATGAGACCCTCTTCTTCAATACTCTCATCTCAGTCATTAACATGAGACCCTCTTCTTCAATACTCTCATCTCAGTCATTAACATGAGACCCTCTTCTTCAATACTCTCATCTCAGTCATTAACATGAGACCCTCTTCTTCAATACTCTCATCTCAGTCATTAACATGAGACCCTCTTCTTCAATACTCTCATCTCAGTCATTAACATGAGACCCTCTTCTTCAATACTCTCATCTCAGTCATTAACATGAGACCCTCTTCTTCAATACTCTCATCTCAGTCATTAACATGAGACCCTCTTCTTCAATACTCTCATCTCAGTCATTAACATGAGACCCTCTTCTTCAATACTCTCATCTCAGTCATTAACATGAGACCCTCTTCTTCAATACTCTCATCTCAGTCATTAACATGAGACCCTCTTCTTCAATACTCTCATCTCAGTCATTAACATGAGACCCTCTTCTTCAATACTCTCATCTCAGTCATTAACATGAGACCCTCTTCTTCAATACTCTCATCTCAGTCATTAACATGAGACCCTCTTCTTCAATACTCTCATCTCAGTCATTAACATGAGACCCTCTTCTTCAATACTCTCATCTCAGTCATTAACATGAGACCCTCTTCTTCAATACTCTCATCTCAGTCATTAACATGAGACCCTCTTCTTCAATACTCTCATCTCAGTCATTAACATGAGACCTCTTCTTCAATACTCTCATCTCAGTCATTAACATGAGACCCTCTTCTTCAATACTCTCATCTCAGTCATTAACATGAGACCCTGTTCTTCAATACTCTCATCTCAGTCATTAACATGAGACCCTTTCTTCAATACTCTCATCTCAGTCATTAACATGAGACCCTCTTCTTCAATACTCTCATCTCAGTCATTAACATGAGACCCTCTTCTTCAATACTCTCATCTCAGTCATTAACATGAGACCCTCTTCTTCAATACTCTCATCTCAGTCATTAACATGAGACCCTCTTCTTCAATACTCTCATCTCAGTCATTAACATGAGACCCTCTTCTTCAATACTCTCATCTCAGTCATTAACATGAGACCCTCTTCTTCAATACTCTCATCTCAGTCATTAACATGAGACCCTCTTCTTCAATACTCTCATCTCAGTCATTAACATGAGACCCTCTTCTTCAATACTCTCATCTCAGTCATTAACATGAGACCCTCTTCTTCAATACTCTCATCTCAGTCATTAACATGAGACCCTCTTCTTCAATACTCTCATCTCAGTCATTAACATGAGACCCTCTTCTTCAATACTCTCATCTCAGTCATTAACATGAGACCCTCTTCTTCAATACTCTCATCTCAGTCATTAACATGAGACCCTCTTCTTCAATACTCTCATCTCAGTCATTAACATGAGACCCTCTTCTTCAATACTCTCATCTCAGTCATTAACATGAGACCCTCTTCTTCAATACTCTCATCTCAGTCATTAACATGAGACCCTCTTCTTCAATACTCTCATCTCAGTCATTAACATGAGACCTTTCTTCAATACTCTCTCCAGTCATACAAGACCCTCTTCTTCAATACTCTCATCTCAGTCATTAATTCGTTTATCCATTAGTATGTTTACTTTTCTTTTGATGAAAGGCATTGTACACGATTTGATTTTTGTTGTTATTGTTGTTGTTGATGTTTTTTTTTTTCATAGATGCTTGATGTAAAAAAGCAGATATGCTGCTTATTCAATGTTTCCATCTGCAAATAAAATTTTGACTTGACTTGACTTGACTTGATTAGCTTTAAATCACGCGCAGTGTGGTTTGAAATTGAGCAGATGTGGTGCAGCGTATATGGACTAGTCCGCACGCGGTGACATCTTGATGAAACTGAAACTGAAAGTGCAATGATGTCATCAACCCATTGTTTTCTTTTTTCTGATGATATCATCAGTGTCATTGTAGAGGTATTGGAAATGTCAGTCTGTTATCACAGAGTAGTGTGACGTCATCAACGTATCATTGAATCTGGGAACGTCATCACAGCTATCACAGGTAGTGTGACGTCATCAATCTGTCATTGTAGAGGTATTGGGAATGTCATATGTCTGCTGTCACATAGTAGTGTGACGTCATCAATGTATCACGGAATCTGGGAACGTCATCACAGCTATCACAGGTAGTGTGACGTCATCAATCTGTCATTGTAGAGGTTTTGGGGAATGTCATACGTCTGCTGTCACATAGTAGTGTGACGTCATCAATGTGTCATGTAGAGGTATTTGGGAATGTCATCAATCTGTGTTCACGGAGTAGTGTGACGTCATCAATGTGTCATGTAGAGGTATTTGGGAATGTCAGCAATCTGCGTTCACGGAGTAGTGTGACGTCATCAATGAGTCATGGTATAGGTATTTGGGAATCCCATCAGTCTACGTTCACAGAGTAGTGTGACGTCATCAATGAGTCATGGTATAGGTATTTGGGAATTATGCCCCATTATGCCCCATTATGCCCATTTTAGAGTTTTGTTATTGTAAATCTATGCATTTTTCCGGGAATTATTGTGGTGAAACTATGCTTATTCAAGAGTTTTGTAGTGGTAAAACTATGCCTCAAGCAAGAGTTTTGTGATGGTAAAAGTATACCTTATTTCACAGATTTGTGGTAGTGAAACTGCCTTTTTTTTCGAAGTTATGCCTATTTCAGAGCTTTGTGGTGATAAAACTATGCCTTATAAGAGTTTTGTGATGTAAAACAATGCTTATTGAGGATTGTGTTCTTCTCGATAACAAATTGTAAATTATTCCTTACTTCAGAGCTTTGTGATGGTAAAACGGTGCCTTATTTTAGAGTATTGTGCCAGTAAAACCATGTCTTACTTCAGTCGATTAAACTATGCTTTATTTCAAAGTTTTGTGGCGCTAAACTGTGCTTTATTTCAGAATCTTAAGGTGATAAAGCGAATTATTACTTCAGGTTTGTGATGTTAAACAATGCCTTATTTCAGAATTTTGTGACATTAAATTTGTGCCTTATTTCAAAGTATTGCGATCCTAAAACTATACTTTATTTCAAAGTTTTATAATGGTAAAGCTAACCCATATTTCAGAGTTGTTTAGTGGTAAAATGATGCCTCATTTCAGTTTTACAATGTTATACCTTGTTTCAGATTTTTTTTTTTTGGGGGGGGGGGGGGGGGGGGGGGGGGTGAGGAATGCCTTAATTCTAAATTTCTTGATGACAAAACTATGCCCTATTCCAGAGTTTTGTGTGGTAAAACTAGGCCTTAATTCTGAATTTCGTGATGGTAAAACTGTGCCTTATTTCAGAGATTTGTGATGATAAAACTATGCCTTAGTGCAAAGTTTTCTGGTGGTAAAGCTATGCCTGGTTTCAGAGTTTTGTGATGATAAACCAATGCCTTATTTCAGAGTTTGGTATGGTAAAACAATGCCTTATTTAAGAGTTTTGTTATGGTAAAGCTATGCCTTATTTTAGACTTTTGTGATGATAAACCAATGCCATATTTTAGACTTTTGTGATGGTAAAACAATGCCTTATTTCAGAGTTTTGTGGTGGTACGACTATGCCTTTGATTAGAGTTTTGTGATGGTAAACCAATGCCTTATTTTAGAGTTTTGTGATGGTAAAACTATGCCTTATTTCAGAGGTTTGTCATAGTAAAACAATGCCTTCTTTCAGAGTTTTGTCACAGGAAAACAATGCCTTATTGCAAAGTTTTGTCATACTAAAACTAGGCCTTGTTTCAGAGTTTTATCATAGTAAAACAATGCCTTCTTTCAGAGTAATGTTCCAGAAAACAATGCCTTATTTCAGAGTTTTGTCATAGTAAAACTATGCCTTATTTCAGAGTTTTGTCACAGTAAAACTATGCCTTCTTTGAGAGTTATGTCACAGTAAAACAACGCCTTCTTTCAGAGTTTTGTCACAGTAAAACTATGCCTTGTTTTAGAGTTATGTCACAGTAAAACAATGCCTTGTTTGAGAGTTTTGTCACAGTAAAACTATGCCTTGTTTTAGAGTTATGTCACAGTAAAACTATGCCTTGTTTTAGAGTTATGTCACAGTAAAACAACGCCTTCTTTCAGAGTTTTGCGGCGGAGTCATCAGCCTGACACGATCTGATCCAGTGCATGTGATCACATCTCCCAACTTCCCCAGTTCCTACGAAAAGCAGCAGGACTGCTATTGGCAGATCACCGTAAGTGCAGTGCCTGGCATTCGTTGACCTCCCCATTCAGTCCAAGTCCTGACTTCACTGAACGAATGTGACCATACACAACCACCTCTCAATCCACTCCTTGGTTCTCCGAGAAGACTCGGATTAAATACATGCTCACATCACTGTGTTTATTTCTAACCGGTTCTTTTCCTGCCCACGAAAGTAGCCGTCCGTCTGTCTGTCTTCCTTTTAGACTAATACGTTCTTCTCATGACTCCCGTCTTCCATTTTATTATTCAGATTCGGAGAATGAGCCAGTTGCAAAGTGAGGAGACTGCAGGCGGAGATCTAAACAAATTTTGAAAGTAATTATTATGACTCCACCGAACAACGTAGATAAACGAATCCACGATAAAGCACGTCGCGTTTCGACCTTTACGTCTTCTTCAGGCAAGAAGCAACACCCAGGACAACGAAAATGAAGAACAAGCCGTCCCTTATCTCTGTCAATTCGGCGCCAGAATAAAAACCTCATTCAACGCCCATCTTGCGTGGCATTAGAAATGAATAGCTGTCCACAGTTTATTCCAGACGTGCTAGGGCAGCTTTCCACCCGGATACATTGTCCACAGTTTATT
>JAFLJL010015037.1:148164-158164 GCA_018398815.1 Conus ventricosus | reverse complement strand
CCATTGGCGACACGTCTGGTTCTCGGATGAGTCACAGTTTCTGCTGCAGCGCCATGACAGGAGGCGAAGGGTTTACCGCCGGGTTAATGAACGCAACCAGCAGAACTGCGTCGACGAGGCACCTCCGCATGGTGGCGGCAATGTCATGGTATGGGGGGCCATCAGCAACACAGGCAGGAGCCAGCTGGTGCGCGTGGAAGGTCACCTGACAGCCCAGCAGTACGTCCAGGTCATTGTTCAGCCACACGTCCTGCCTCTAATGGCCACTCCCAGGGCCGTGTTCCAGCAGGACAACGCCAGGCCCCACACAGCACGCCTGACCACAGCCTTCTTTACCGCCAACAACATCAACACCCTGGCCTGGCCCTCTCTTTCCCCGGATTTGAATCCTATTGAGCACGTTTGGGACGTTTTGGACAGACGCCTGAGAGTGAGGGCCAACGCCCCAGCGACTCCAAATGAACTGTTCCGGGCATTGCAGGCCGAGTGGGCGGCCATCCCACAGCAGACAATCAAGAACATTATTGCTTCATTGCCCCGCAGATGCCAGGCTACCATTGCAGCCAGAGGGGGTCACACCCGTTACTGACTTTAGAAGCGGCCTGGCGATTTCCCTGAGGTCTGGGGCTGGTTCTTTACCCCAGCATTACAGGGGAGACTTCTGTCCTACTGATGACCTGTTTTTTGTCATTTTCACATTAAACGTGTTGTCACACTGAGCTTCAATAAATTGTGTTTCAAATCGGCAGCTTGGCATTTTGCGTTTCGTTTTTTGAACAGTATATAATATATATATATATATATATATATATATATATATATATATATATATATATATATATATATGTATATGTATATATATATATATATATATATATAGAGAGAGAGAGAGAGAGAGAGAGAGAGAGAGAGAGAGAGAGAGAGAGAGAGAGTGAGAGAGAGAGAGAGCAGACAGACAGACAGACGAGACAGACAGACAGACAGATAGATTGTTTTGTCGAGGTCGTGCCTGCGTTGTAAAGAGAATTCCTAGAAAGGAAATGTGAAAGGAGGCGGGGAACAGTAAACAATAATTAACGAACATTTGGGGTAATTCTTGCTCCTTGAGGAAATAACAGTAAACAGGAATTAACCAACATGTGGGGTAACTCTTGCTGCAATGAGGAAATAACAGTAAACAGTCATTAACCAACATGTGGGGTAACTCTTGCTGCTATGAGGAAATAACAGTAAACAGGAATTAACCAACATGTGGGGTAACTCTTGCTGTTATGAGGAAATAACAGTAAACAAGAATTAACCAACATGTGGGTAACTCTTGCTGCTATGAGGAAATAACAGTAAACAGGAATTAACCAACATGTGGGGTAACTCTTGCTGCTATGAGGAAATAACAGTAAACAGGAATTAACCAACATGTGGGGTAACTCTTGCTGCTATGAGGAAATAACAGACGCCCACAACTCCAAAAAAATGCAGCTTGCGACACAGAAACCACCTCGCAGAAACGACAACAGAATGCACACAGAACAGACAAGGAGACATCCCCTAAATTTCTTTTTAGAATTCCTGAAGTTGTTCTTTGGGCCAGCTGATGTGGTTGTCAGGCGTGGGATAAGGGGGTATGTTAAACTCTTCCTTCACTCTTCTGTGTGTCACTGAACAAAGAGCTTCAGTCCACATTGTATCAGTGCTGCTTTGTACACATAGATGTGTGATTCAGACGTCACTCTTCTGTGTGTCAATGAACAGAGATTTTTTCAGTCTACAGAGTGTTTCAGAAAATGTCTTTTATGGCAGATGTTGATTTACCATACAGGCAGCACCAGAAAATATTGTTACGGTATTATACAAACACAACACACACACACACACACACACACACACACACACACACACACACACACACACACACACACACACACACTCACACACACACACACACACACATAAATAATCCGATTCAGCATTCAGCAGACGAAAGGCCTAGGAGCAGGCAATATGAAAAGATCTGTGTTCGAGAGGGACTGCAATGGTTCCCATATGCTGCCAGTGAAGAGTGTAGTATTCATAACATATTTTCCTGTCTTATGTTCTCATTTTCTTCCTCTCCCCCCCCCCCCCCCCCCCCCCATCCTTTTTAAAAATTCATTCATTTATTTCATTTTTAAGAACTATTATTTAAACCTTTGCCAAATCGATTATGTAATGTCAGAAGAATTGTTAGCCTGCACTTGTTTTCCCCCACTAATAATTTGTTCAGCATTATATTGTTTGGTCAATCAGTGAGAGATCGCATCTCTTAGGAGATCCAAGTAGGTTGTTCTGCACAATTAGCAGAGCTGACCACTCAGGTCTGTTTCACATCTCTTGATCTCCCTTGCATCCTTGAATGGATCCTCAAGCATAGGCTCAAAGATTTTTCCCCTACATTTTATACTGTTTACATAATGATTATACTTCTTCAACAACAAAATTCCGTTCCAGACTTTCTTTTTGTTTCACTTTCCTACCCTTCACTGTCTGCTATGGGGTGTTGTTGGATTTGTTTTAACCCTTGGGGGCGAGAACACCACAAGTTATGGACTGCTGCATTTCTATTTGACGCAAAGGGAGCACAGACGCGATCAGCCGTGTTTCCCTGATGAGTCCGATTCAGCGGACGAAAGGCCTAGGAGCAGGCAGTGTGAAAAGATCTGTCTTAGAGAGGGATTGCAATAGTTCCCATATGCTGCCAGTGAAGAGTTTAGTACTTTTAATATATTTTCCTGTCTACGTTCTCATTTTTTTCTCCCCCCCCCCCCCCCCATTGGGTTGTTTTTTCATTTATTGATTTCTTTTTATTTAGAAAGAGAGTTTGTTAGTTACCACCAATGACATTGACAAAGGACACGATGCATTTCAACCTCTTGGGTCTTCTTCAGGCGAAAAAATAAATCACATTTAACATTTAGGACAGTACAAAAAAAGAACGAAAAATGACTCATCTGTTGTTGTCCATGTGGTGGGGGAAATAGCCGCTAGGCGGAAATGACAAGGGGGATTATCGAGAGGAACAGGAGGGGGGGGGGTGCGTGGGGGGAGGGGGAGGGTGTGTGTGTGATACGTTAGGGTTGTGTGTCTAGTTTAGTGGGGTGGTGTGATATCTTTGTGACGGTTGTGGTAATGGTGGATTGATAATAATGGTAAGGGGGAGGGGTGGGGGAGGGAAACTGGGGAAAAAAAGAGAAAAAAGGTTTAGGTGAATAAAATAAATGATTTCGCTGGGTGATGAAAGAGGTTGTGGTAGTTATGCGTGGGTAGTTGTGAAAGGTGTGTGGGTAATGTTAATACGGGAGGGAAGGGGATGGAAGATAAATGGGTGATAAGGTTGATTGGGGGGGGGGGAGGGGGGGGGGGAGGCTGAGGGAGATAAAGAAAAAAAAGAAAAAGGGTGGGGGGATGGTGGGGGGAGGGAATGTGTTTGTGTGGGGGGGGGGGGGAAGGGGGGCAAGAGAAGGAGAGCTCATTTCTCTTCATCCACTATGGAGTGGGGGGTGGGTGGGAGGTTGGGAGGTTCATATAAATAGTGTTGTTTAAAAAAAGGTAAACAATACTGTGGGATGATGTCCACTGCACCAGGCGAAAATAATGTGTTGGCATCAATATGCTGACGTAAGATAAGATAAGATAATGTTGCTTATAGCCCAGCCGACCGCAAAGGGCCACATCAGGGCTGTCACCACGTTAAAAATATGCTGACGTCTGTTGAGAGAAGATAGCAGTGATCAATGAAAAAACAGGGCATCATGTGCTGCACACACACACACACACACACACACACACACACACACACACACACACACACACACACACACACACGCACACCACACACACACACACACACACCACCACCAACAACAACAACAACAACAACAAAAAGGGGTGGGGGTGGAGGACCACATGTAAACAATGTTCTGGGTGAGTTCAGATCATGTGATCACAATGAGACCAACTGTGGAAAGTCCTCACACACATATCACACACACATACACTCATTCACACACAACACACACACACACACACACACACACACCACACACACACACACACACACACACACAGAAAATTATTATCATCAATCAGTCACTGATAGGTGATGATCATAGGAGATCAACGGTAGTGCAGGAAGAGATTCTTCTCCGTTCCCTTAGGCAGGAATGGTGGAGGTACTGGCAAGGGCTTCTGTATGGTGAAGGCTCTCTAGTGGTCAATAAAGTTTTGCACTACATGTGAATGTAGATTTGCATTCACTCTTTTGTTCTGACCGTGGATAGGTTTCCGTTCTACAGATTGTATCAGAAAATGCCTTGACGCATTTACCATGGAAACTTCGTTTATAGACATCTGGTCACGTGGACACCAAGAGACGTTAGCTGAGCAAACAGCTGGTTCTAAGCTGTTCAAGGACATGAGAACAGTGACACCAAGAGACGTTGGCTGAACGAACAGCTGGTTCTAAGCTGTTCAAGGACATGAGAACAGTGACACCAAGAGACGTTGGCTGAGCGAACAGCTGGTTCTAAGCTGTTCAAGGACATGAGAACAGTGACACCAAGAGACGTTCGCTGAGCAAACAGCTGGTTCTAAGCTGTTCAAGGACATGAGAACAGTGACACCAAGAGACGTTGGCTGAGCGAACAGCTGGTTCTAAGCTGTTCAAGGACATGAGAACAGTGACACCAAGAGACGTTAGCTGAGCAAATAGCTGGTTCTAAGCTGTTCAAGGACATGAGAACAGTGACACCAAGAGCAAGAGCTGCCCTTCTTGTTCGTTATTTACTGTTCTGTGCCTCATTCCAGATTCCCTTTCACACAAATCAAACTAAGGTAAGCTGTATCGGAAATGAAATGAGGTAGGGAACAGTAAACGATAAATAGTAAACAAGTGGGGTATGTTTTGCTCCCATAAGGAAACCTAACACAGACTAACTTTTATTCAAGACTGGCACAGCCTTTTTAACTTGAATAAAGTCAGACAAATACATGGACGAACAATCTAATAGTGGGGGAAAAACAAGCGCAGGCCAACAACTGAACTGTCTGGCAAAGATTTGGACTTGAGGGGAGGGGAGTTTGAAGATGGAGAAACTGAGGAAAATGAAATTAAAAAAAATGTTATAGATGTGAAAACTCTTCTCTAGCTGCATAAGGGAACCATCGCAATCCCTTTTGAAGGCAGATATATTTGTATTGCCTGCTCCGAGGCCTTTCGCCCGCTGGATCAGGACTCATCAGGGAGACACGGCTGGTTGTGTCTGCGCTCCCGGCGTCAAATAGAGACACACCACAGTCCATAATACTGCGGGTGTTCTCACCACCATAGGGTGCAAAAAAGAATCCAATAGCACCCCCAGAGCAGCCAGCGAAGAGTAGTAAATGCAACCAAACGAAAGTGTGGGGAGGAAAAAAGTTACTGTAAAACTAAAGACATTATGCAAATAATATAAAATGTAGGGGACAGTCTTTGAGCCTACGCCTGAGGATCCACCCAAAAGATGCAAGGAGATCAAAAGACAAACACACAGACGGACAGAGACAAATACAGATAACCTCAATTTAATCAAAGCAAAATCGGAAATGAAATGAGGTAGGGAACAGTAAACGATAAATAGTAAACAAGTGGGGTATGTTTTGCTCCCATAAGGAAACCTAACACAGACTAACTTTTATTCAAGACTGGCACAGCCTTTTTAACTTGAATAAAGTCAGACAAATACATGGACGAACAATCTAATAGTGGGGGAAAAACAAGCGCAGGCCAACAACTGAACTGTCTGGCAAAGATTTGGACTTGAGGGGAGGGGAGTTTGAAGATGGAGAAACTGGGAAAATGAAATTTAAAAAAAAAAAAAGGAAAAAAAAAAATGTTATAGATGTGAAAACTCTTCTCTAGCTGCATAAGGGAACCATCGCAATGCCTTTTGAAGGCAGATATATTTGTATTGCCTGCTCCGAGGCCTTTCGCCCGCTGGATCAGGACTCATCAGGGAGACACGGCTGGTTGTGTCTGCGCTCCCGGCGTCAAATAGAGACACACCACAGTCCATAATACTGTGGTGTTCTCACCACCATGGGTGCAAAAAAGAATCCAATAGCACCCCCAGAGCAGCCAGCGAAAGGCCTCGGAGCAGGCAATACAAATATATCTGCCTTCAAAAGGCATTGCGATGGTTCCCTTATGCAGCTAGAGAAGAGTTTTCACATCTATAACATTTTTTTTCCTTTTTTTAATTTTTAAATTTCATTTTCCCAGTTTCTCCATCTTCAAACTCCCCTCCCCTCAAGTCCAAATCTTTGCCAGACAGTTCAGTTGTTGGCCTGCGCTTGTTTTTCCCCCACTATTAGATTGTTCGTCCATGTATTTGTCTGACTTTATTCAAGTTAAAAAGGCTGTGCCAGTCTTGAATAAAAGTTAGTCTGTGTTAGGTTTCCTTATGGGAGCAAAACATACCCCACTTGTTTACTATTTAAGGTAAGCTGTATTTGTTTCTGTTAGTCCATGTGTTTGTTTGACCATATTCAAGATTGAAAAGGGAGTGCCAGTGTTCATTTGTGTTTGTTCATTTCTCCACTTGTTGTTGCTGAGCAGATGTGCCAGGTACAGGTATATGGGCAAGGCTGGAATATCTGTTGCTGGCGGGGATGTCTCCTTGTCTGTGCTCCGTGTTGGCATTTCTGCTAGGTGATCCGGTGTTGTAAGCAGCGTTCGTCTGGCGTTATGGGCGTGTAGTCATTCCATCACGGGTACATGAGCAACCCTGCATGTTCCGTATTTATCACACCAAGTTGTTTGCATTGCTGGGAAGCAGCAGCAGTTAACAGACGTCAATTCTGCCACTTGTTGGTCTGCAATGACAGCTGACAACTACACACGGAGTCCTGTTCACGGTTGACAGATGTCAGTTCTGCCACTTGTTGGTCTGCAATGACAGCTGATAACTACACACGGAGTCCTGTTCACGGTTGTCAGAGGAGGTTGGTTCAGCTACATTCACCGATGTCAGCCAGGTTACCAGCTTGTCTGAAACTCCATCCACAGCGCCCAATCAGCGGACAGCACGTCATCTCTGCAGCTGGAAGGAGCAGTCAGTTCACCTTCCTTCACAGGCCGTAGCTGTGCCATCAGTGGTTCACATTGATGTACACTGGCCATAGCTGTGCCATCAGTGGTTCACAGTGATGTACACATGCCGTAGTTGTGCTATGCCGGTTCACCGTGATGTACACAGGCCGTAGCTGTGCCACCAGTGGTTCACAGTGATGTACACAGCCCATAGCTGTGCCACCAGTGGTTCACAGTGATGTACACAGGCCGTAGCTGACCGCAGGCCGTAGCTGTGCCACCAGTGGTTCACAGTGATGTACACAGGCCGTAGCTGTGCCACCAGTGGTTCACATTGATGTACACTGGCCGTAGCCGTGCCACCAGTGGTTCACCGTGATGTACACAGGCCGTAGCTGTGCTACCAGTGGTTTACAGTGATGTACACAGGCCATAGCTGTGCCACCAGTGGTTCACAGTGATGTACACAGGCCGTAGCTGTGCCACCAGTGGTTCACAGTGATGTACACAGGCCGTAGCTGTGCCACCAGTGGTTCACAGTGATGTACACGGGTCGTAGCTGTGCCACCAGTGGTTCACAGTGATGTACACGGGCCGTAGCTGTGCCACCAGTGGTTCACAGTGATGTACACAGGCCGTAGCTGAGCCACCAGTGGTTCACAGTGATGTACACAGGCCGTAGCTGTGCCACCAGTGGTTCACAGTGATGTACACAGGCCGTAGCTGTGCCACCAGTGGTTCACAGTGATGTACACAGGCCGTAGCTGTGCCACCAGTGGTTCACAGTGATGTACACAGGCCGTAGCTGTGCCACCAGTGGTTCACAGTGATGAACACAGGCCGGAGCTGTGCCACCAGTGGTTCACAGTGATGTACACAGGCCGGAGCTGTGCCACCAGTGGTTCACAGTGATGTACACAGGCCGGAGCTGTGCCACCAGTGGTTCACAGTGATGTACACAGGCCGGAGCTGTGCCACCAGTGGTTCACAGTGATGTACACAGGCCGGAGCTGTGCCACCAGTGGTTCACAGTGATGTACACAGGCCGGAGCTGTGCCACCAGTGGTTCACAGTGATGTACACAGGCCGTAGCTGTGCCACCAGTGGTTCACAGTGATGTACACAGGCCGTAGCTGTGCCACCAGTGGTTCACAGTGATGTACACAGGCCGCAGCTGTGCCACCAGTGGTTCACAGTGATGTACACAGGCCGTAGCTGTGCCACCAGTGGTTCACAGTGATGTACACAGGCCGCAGCTGTGCCACCAGTGGTTCACAGTGATGTACACAGGCCGTAGCTGTGCCACCAGTGGTTCACAGTGATGTACACAGGCCGCAGCTGTGCCACCAGTGGTTCACAGTGATGTACACAGGCCGTAGCTGTGCCACCAGTGGTTCACAGTGATGTACACAGGCCGTAGCTGTGCCACCAGTGGTTCACAGTGATGTACACAGGCCGCAGCTGTGCCACCAGTGGTTCACAGTGATGTACACAGGCCGTAGCTGTGCCACCAGTGGTTCACAGTGATGTACACAGGCCGTAGCTGTGCCACCAGTGGTACACAGTGATGTACACAGGCCGTAGCTGTGCCACCAGTGGTTCACAGTGATGTACACAGGCCGTAGCTGTGCCACCAGTGGTTCACAGTGATGTACACAGGCCGTAGCTGTGCCACCAGTGGTTCACAGTGATGTACACAGGCCGTAGCTGTGCCACCAGTGGTTCACAGTGATGTACACAGGCCGCAGCTGTGCCACCAGTGGTTCACAGTGATGTACACAGGCCGTAGCTGTGCCACCAGTGGTTCACAGTGATGTACACAGGCCGTAGCTGTGCCACCAGTGGTTCACAGTGATGTACACAGGCCGTAGCTGTGCCACCAGTGGTTCACAGTGATGTACACAGGCCGTAGCTGTGCCACCAGTGGTTCACAGTGATGTACACAGGCCGTAGCTGTGCCACCAGTGGTTCACAGTGATGTACACAGGCCGCAGCTGTGCCACCAGTGGTTCACAGTGATGTACACAGGCCGCAGCTGTGCCACCAGTGGTTCACAGTGATGTACACAGGCCGTAGCTGTGCCACCAGTGGTTCACAGTGATGTACACAGGCCGCAGCTGTGCCACCAGTGGTTCACAGTGATGTACACAGGCCGCAGCTGTGCCACCAGTGGTTCACAGTGATGTACACAGGCCGCAGCTGTGCCACCAGTGGTTCACAGTGATGTACACAGGCCGCAGCTGTGCCACCAGTGGTTCACAGTGATGTACACAGGCCGCAGCTGTGCCACCAGTGGTTCACAGTGATGTACACAGAACGAAGGGAATTGAAGTGTTTGAAGAAAGGGGAAAAATAACAGCAACAACAACAACAACGGCCAGCCTACCTGACAAACTAAAACACCATCAGAAATGACAAACATGACTACTCAACAACAACAACAACAACAACAACAACAACAACAACAACAACAACAACAACAACGTCCAACCTACCTAACAAACTAAAACACCCTTAGAAATGACAACATGACTCAACAACAGCAACAACAACGTCCAACTTACCTAACAAACTAAAACACCCTTAGAAATGACAACATGACTCAACAACAACAACAACAACAACAACGACAACAACAACTACAACAACGTCCAACCTACCTGACAAACTAAAGCACCCTTAGAAATGACAACATGACTCACAAACAACAACAACAACAAACAACAACGTCCAACCTACCTGACGAACTAAAACACCCTTAGAAATGACAACATGACTCAACAACAACAACAACAACAACAACAACAACAACAACAACAACAACAACAACAACAACTTCCAACCTACCGGACAAACTAAAACACCCTTAGAAATGACAACATGACTCAACAACAA
>JAFLJL010015037.1:130664-143164 GCA_018398815.1 Conus ventricosus | reverse complement strand
AGCCAGTGTAATTTCTTCAAGAGATCCGAAGTATGGTGCTGTTTTGGCACCTTGAAGACAAGGCGAGCGGTTGAATTTTGAACACGTTGTAGTGGCTGCAGTAAGGCTGCGGGTACACCAAGGAGAAGAGCGTTACAAGAATCTAGTCTTTACAGAATGCAGGAAGATTCCAATATGTCTTCGTGGCCTGTTCTGTAAGGAAAGGTCTGATAGAGCTGATGCAATTAGTCCGAGAAAAGATACTAGGCAGATTTTGGCTATGTGGTGTTTCAGGGTGAGATCAGAGTCGAGATAGAAGCCAAGGTCACGAACATGAAGTACGAGGTAATGTTGCCCTACTTCTGCACTGTGTGGCTGTGTTCAGTTGATGGTGCTATGAGGTATTGTTGCCCTACTTCTGCACTGTGTGGCTGTGTTCAGTTGATGGTGCTATGAGGTATTGTTGCCCTACTTCTGCACTGTGTGGCTGTGTTCAGTTGATGGTGCTATGAGGTAATGTTGCCCTACTTCTGCACTGTGTGGCTGTGTTCAGTTGATGGTGCTATGAGGTAATGTTGCCCTACTTCTGCACTGTGTGGCTGCGTTCAGTTGATGGTGCTATGAGGTAATGTTGCCCTACCTCTGCACTGTGTGGCTGTGTTCAGTTGATGGTGCTATGAGGTAATGTCAGTTGATGGTGCTATGAGGTAATGTCAGTTGATGGTGCTATGAGGTAATGTTGCCCTACTTCTGCACTGAGTGGCTGCGTTCAGTTGATGGTGCTATGAGGTATTGTTGCCCTAACTCTGCACGGTGTGGCTGTGTTCAGTTGATGGTGCTATAAGGTATTGTTGCCCTAACTCTGCACTGTGTGGCTGCGTTCAGTTGATGGTGCTATGAGGTATTGTTGCCCTAACTCTGCACTGTGTGGCTGCGTTCAGTTGATGGTGCTATGAGGTAATGTTGCCCTACTTCGGCACTGTGTGGCTGTGTTCAGTTGATGGTGCTATGAGGTAATGTAATGTTGCCCTACTTCTGCACTGTGTGGCTGCGTTCAGTTGATGGTGCTATGAGGTATTGTTGCCCTACTTCTGCACTTTGTGGCTGTGTTCAGTTCAGGCGGCACTAACTTGGCAATACTAGCGCTGTGGTAAGGGACGCTTAAAGAGGAGTTGAAGGCGCATGGTTGTGGAGAAGCGGTGTTGGCAAACAGTTCATCTTGGGGATGGAGGCAGGAGGAATGTTGTGGGTTTCATAGGTATAACAGCTCTTCCTCTGGAGGCAGGAGGAATGTTGTGGGTTTCATAGGTATAACAGCTCTTCCTCTGGAGGCAGGAGGAATGTTGTGGGTTCCGTAGGTATAACAGCTCTTCCTCTGGAGGCAGGAGGAATGTTGAGGGTTCCATAGGTATGACAGCTCTTCTCTGGAGGCAGGAGGAATGTTGTGGGTTCCATAGGTATAATAGCTCTTCCTCTGGAGGCAGGAGGAATGTTGTGGGTTTCATAGGTATGACAGCTCTTCCTCTGGAGGCAGGAGGAGGAATGTTGTGGGTTTCATAGGTATAACAGCTCTTCCTCTGGAGGCAGGAGGAATGTTGTGGGGTTTCATAGGTATAACAGCTCTTCCTCTGGAGGCGGGAGGAGGAATGTTGTGGGTTTCATATGTATAACAGCTCTTCCTCTGGAGGCAGGAGGAATGTTGTGGGTTCCATAGGTATAACAGCTCTTCCTCTGGAGGCAGGAGGAATGTTGTGGGTTCCATAGGTATAACAGCTCTTCCTCTGGAGGCAGGAGGAATGTTGTGGGTTCCATGGGTATAACAGCTCTTTCTCTGGAGGTAGGAGGAGGAATGTTGTGGGTTTCATAGGTATAACAGCTCTTCCTCTGGAGGCAGGAGGAATGTTGTGGGTTCCATAGGTATGACAGCTCTTCTCTGGAGGCAGGAGGAATGTTGTGGGTTTCATAGGTATAACAGCTCTTCCTCTGGAGGCAGGAGGAATGTTGTGGGTTTCATAGGTATAACAGCTCTTCCTCTGGAGGCAGGAGGAATGTTGTGGGTTCCATAGGTATGACAGCTCTTCCTCTGGAGGCAGGAGGAATGTTGTGGGTTCCATAGGTATAACAGCTCTTCCTCTGGAGGCAGGAGGAATGTTGTGGGTTCCATAGGTATGACAGCTCTTCCTCTGGAGGCAGGAGCAATGTTGTGGGTTCCATAGGTATAACAGCTCTTCCTCTGGAGGCAGGAGGAGGAATGTTGTGGGTTCCTTAGGTATAACAGCTCTTCCTCTGGAGGCAAGAGGAGGAATGTTCCGGGTTCCATAGGTATAACAGCTCTTCCTCTGGAGGCAAGAGGAGGAATGTTGTGGGTTCCATAGGTATAACAGCTCTTCCTCTGGAGGCAGGAGGAATGTTGTGGGTTCCATAGGTATAACAGCTCTTCCTCTGGAGGCAGGAGGAGGAATGTTGTGGGTTCCATGGGTATAACAGCTCTTCCTCTGGCCGGGTATTTCCGGAGACTGTATACTTCTGCTCAAATGCAGCAGTTTACCAACGTACTCACACAACACGGAAATGGTTGGAAGGTGGAGGAGGAGAGGGGGGGGGGGGGGGGGGGCGATGAGGACTGGATACCAAAGTTGCAAAAGGAGGTATTACAGCAGACGGAAATTGAAACAAATGTTTACAAAAATTGTTAATGAGTCCGCCAAACAGTAGGGACAAAGAAATCACAAGACGAAACACGACGCGTTTCGATCTCTCAGGTCTTCCTCAGGCAAGACAAACAACAGTCATGACAATGGAAACGAAGAGCGAGCAACCACTAATCTTCTCATATTCGGCTCAAGATGGGCGTTGCATCATTGTTAAGTTAAAACATTGTCATCACCTTCAACGCTAATTGCATGAACAATGTGGCCCGTTTGTCTGTAGGTAAAGAAAAAGACTAACTAGAGTGGAACATGTCTAGAATCTTCTTCAGCTTCACACTTCGTTAGTTATCATGCGGGTCAGTATGACCGTCGCTATCGCCACCGAGTGAGACACTTGTTAGACAGGTTGTGGCACAACTCACAGCGGGAAGCATTGCCGTGCGTGTGGCACAGTTACTACACCACCCTGGTGTATTGCAGGAGTGACGGCCACAAACAGTGGATTGGGCTCAGAAAGGATTCCGCCGAGTGTAATTTCATGTGGCAGGACGGGACTGCTCCTTCCTGGACCAAATGGAACAGCTGTGAGCCTGTCTGTCCGTCTGTCTGCCTGTCCGTATGTTTGTCTGTCTGTCTGTCCGTCCGTCTCTCTCTCTCTCTCTCTCTCTCTCTCTCTCTCTCTCTCTCTCTCTCTCTCTCTCTCTCGCTCTCTTAGTGGGGCATTTAACATAATTACACACTAGAAATGCATTCTCATACACAGCATCAACAAGCATTACACTTGATGCACTGAACACACGCTGCTTACCATTTGCAGACACAGACGTCCTGTCTTACAGATGAGAGGAGATCCCAGGATGTTACAAGGCTGGCTTTCTGAGACTGCTTTACAACTCCAGTTCCCAACGCCTTAGCTCAATTCCATTCCTGCTCTTGCTGTGCCTGAAGTAGACACAGATAGACATGCAACACAGAGGCCCTTGGTGTGCATGAAGTAGACACAGATAGACATGCAACACAGAGGCCCTTGCTGTGCATGAAGTGGACACAGATAGACATGCAACACAGAGGCCTCTTGCTGTGCATGAAGTGGACACAGAAATCCAACTCAGAGGCCCTTGCTGTGCATGAAGTAGACACAGATAGACATGCAACACAGAGGCCTCTTGCTGTGCATGAAGTAGACACAGATAGACATGCAACACAGAGGCCCCTTGCTGTGCATGAAGTAGACACAGAAATACAACACAGAGGCCTCTTTCTGTGCCTGAAGTAGACACAGAAATACAACACAGAGGCCTCTTGCTGTGCATGAAGTAGACACAGATAGACATACAACACAGAGGCCCTGGATCCCCAAAACATTGCCGCTTTCATAGTCAAACTCGCCGTGCCTTACGTTGCAACTTTCAAATAGACTTACATAATTATGCACTGAAACCGACGTTCTCTGTCACGTGTTCATTCATCCTCTGTATCTAATCGCATAATCCATCAGATACATGTAACACGAGACCTATGGCTTTATTCTCATAATCCATCAGATACATGTAACGTGAGACTTATGTCTTTATTCTCATAATCCATCAGATACATGTAACTTGAGACCTATGTCTTTATTCTCACTTCTGGTGAGCGTTTGGAAAGGTACAAACAGACACACACACACACACACACACACACCACACACACACACTCACACACACCACACACACACACACACACACACACACCACAGTGTGTAAATCAATTCATGAACAGAATGTACATTTGCCTGGAGATTCTACCCGTTGATGCACCCTCGGGGTGTGTCTATAGTGCAGGCTGTGTGTCTATAGTGCAGGCTGTGTGTCTAAAGTGCAGGCTGTACTGTGTCTATAGTGCAGGCTGTGTGTCTATAGTGCAGGCTGTACTGTGTCTATAGTGCAGGCTGTACTGTGTCTATAGTGCAGGCTGTGTGTCTATAGTGCAGGCTGTACTGTGTCTATAGTGCAGGCTGTGTGTCTATAGTGCAGGCTGTACTGTGTCTATAGTGCAGGCTGTGCTGTGTGTCTATAGTGCAGGCTGTGTGTCTATAGTGCATGCTGTACTGTGTCTATAGTGCAGGCTGTACTGTGTCTATAGTGCAGACTGTGATGCGTGTCTATAGTACAGGCTGTGTGTCTATAGTGCTGGCTGTACTGTGTCTATAGTGCAGGCTGTGATGTGTGTCTATGGTGCAGGCTGTGTGTCTATAGTACAGGCTGTTCTGTGTCTATAGTACAGACTGTGATGTGTGTCTATAGGGCAGGCAGTGATGTGTGTCTATAGTGCAGGCTGTACTGTGTCTATAGTGCAGGCTGTGATGTGTCTATAGAGCAGGCTGCGCTGTGTCTATAGTGCAGGCTGTGATGTGTGTCTATAGTGCAGGCTGTGATGTGTGTCTATAGTGCAGGCTGTGCTGTGTGTCGATTGTGTGCGCTGTGATGTGTGTCTATAGTGCACGCTGTAATGTGTGTCTATAGTGCAGGCTGTGCTGTGTGTCTGCATTGCAGGCTGTAATGTGTGTCTATAGTGCAGGCCGTAATGTGTGTCTATAGTGCAGGCTGTAATGTGTGTCAATAGTGCAGGCTGTAATGTGTGTCGATAGTGAACGTTGTGTTGTGTGTCTATAGTGCAGGATGTAATGTGTGTAAATAGTGCAGGCTGTGATGTGTGTCTATAGTGCACGTTGTGTTGTGTGTCTATAGTGCAAGTCGTTCTGTGTGTCTATAGTGCAGGCTGTGTTGTGTGTCTATAGTGCAGGCTGTGTTGTGTGTCTATAGTGCAGGCCGTGCTGTGTGTCTATAGTGCAGGATGTAATGTGTGTAAATAGTGCAGGCTGTGATGTGTGTCTATAGTGCACGTTGTGTTGTGTGTCTATAGTGCAGGCCGTGCTGTGTGTCTATAGTGCATGCTGTGTTGTGAGTCTATAGTGCATGGTGTGGTGTGTGTCTATAGTGCATGCTGTGTTGTGTGTCTATAGTGCATGCTGTTATGTGTGTCTATAGTGCAGGCTGTGCTGTGTGTCTATAGTGCAGGCTGTGATGTGTGTCTATAGTGCAGGCTGTGATGTGTGTCTATAGAGCAGGCCGTGATGTGTGTCTGTAGTGCACGCTGTGATGTGTGTCTATAGTGCACGCTGTGATGTGTGTCTGTAGTACACGCTGTGATGTGTGTCTATAGTGCAGGCTGTGATGTGTGTCTGTAGTGCACGCTGTGATGTGTGTCTATAGTGCAGGCTGTGCTGTGTGTCTATAGTGCACGCTGTGATGTGTCTATAGTGCACGCTGTGATGTGTGTCTATAGTGCACGCTGTGATGTTGTGTCTGTAGTGCACGCTGTGATGTGTCTATAGTGCAGGCTGTGATGTGTGTCTATAGTGCACGCTGTGATGTGTGTCTGTAGTGCACGCTGTGATGTGTGTCTATAGTGCACGCTGAGATGTGTGTCTATAGTGCACGCTGTGATGTGTGTCTGGTAGTGCGCGCTGTGCTGTGTGTCTATAGTGCAGGCTGTGCTGTGTGTCTATAGTGCAGGCCGTGCTGTGTGTCTATAGTGCACGCTGTGATGTGTGTCTATAGTGCACGCTGTGATGTGTGTCTGTAGTGCACGCTGTGCTGTGTGTCTATAGTGCACGCTGTGATGTGTGTCTATAGTGCACGCTGTGATGTGTGTCTGTAGTGCTCGCTGTGCTGTGTGTCTATAGTGCACGCTGTGCTGTGTGTCTATAGTGCACGCTGTGTGCTGTGCGTCTATAGTGCCCACTGTGTGTCTATAGTGCAGGCTGTGCTGTGTGTGTCTATAGTGCACGCTGTGATGTGTGTCTGTAGTGCGCGCTGTGCTGTGTGTCTATAGTGCACGCTTTGCTGTGTGTCTATAGTGCACGCTGTGTGCTGTGCGTCTAAAGTGCCCACTGTGCGTCTACAGTGCAGGCTGTGCGGTGCCTATAGTGCCGGCTGTGTTGTGTCTATAGTGCAGGCTGTGATGTGTGTCTATGGTTCAGGCTGTGCTGAGTGTCGATAGTGCAGGCTGTGATGTGTGTTAATGTGCAGGCTGTAATATGTGTCTATAGTGCACGCTGTAATATGTGGTATAGTGCATGCTGTGCTGTGTGTCTATAGTGCAGGCCGTGCTGTGTGTCTATAGTGCAGGCTGTGCTGTGTCTGTAGTGCAGGCTATGTTGTGTGTCTATAGTGTAGGCCGTGCTGTGTGTCTATAGTGCAGGCTATGATGTGTCTATAGTGCAGGCTGTGCTGTGTCTATAGTGCAGGCTGTGCTGTGTCATAGTGCAGGCTGTGATGTGTCGATAGTGCACATTATGCTGTGTGTCGATAGGGCACGGTGTGTGTGTCAATAGTGTATGCTGTAATGTGTGTCTATAGTGCGCGTTGTGCTGTGTGTCTATAGTGCACGCTATGCTGTGTGTCTATAGTGCATGCTGTGCTGTGTGTCTATAGTGCGCGTTGTGCTGTGTGTCTATAGTGCACGCTATGCTGTGTGTCTATAGTACATGCTGTGCTGTGTGTCTATAGTGCACGCTATGCTGTGTGTCTATAGTACATGCCGTGCTGTGTGTCTATAGTGCACGCTATGCTGTGTGTCTATAGTGCATGCTGCGCTGTGTGTCTATAGTACATGCTGTGCTGTGTGTCTATATGCGCGTTGTGCTGTGTATCAGATTCCAGTACAGACGACGGCTGCGCCACTCTGCTGCCGACCCTGGACTGGACCACCTCGTCCTGTTCCTCCCAGCGTGTCTTCGTCTGCCAGCGAGCTGCTCCAGGTACTTCCACAGCAATGCGTGGAGTCTCTCTCTCTCTTCCTGTGCTCGGTGTTGTCATCACTCTGGGAGATTGTGGTATAGCAATGCGTGGAGTCTCTCTCTCTTCCTGTGCTCGGTGTTGTCATCACTCTGGGAGATTGTGGTATAGCAATGCGTGGAGTCTCTTTCTCTCTCTCTTCCTGTGCTTGGTGTTGTCATCACTCTGGGAGATTGTGGTATAGCAATGCGTGGAGTCTCTCTCTCTTCCTGTGCTCGGTGTTGTCATCACTCTGGGAGATTGTGGTATAGCAATGCGTGGAGTCTCTCTCTCTCTCTCTATTCCTGTGCTTGGTGTTGTCATCACTCTGGGAGATTGTGGTATAGCAATGCGTGGAGTCTCTCTCTCTCTTCCTGTGCTTGGTGTTGTCATCACTCTGTGAGATTGTGGTATAGCAATGCGTGGAGACTCTCTCTCTCTCTTCCTGTGCTCGGTGTTGTCATCACTCTGGGAGATTGTGGTATAGCAATGCGTGGAGTCTCCCTCTCTCTCTCTCTTCCTTAGAAGCTTGGTGTTGTCATTCTGTGAGATTGTGGTTGCTATGTTGGTGGATGGTGGTGGAGGGAGGAGAGACGGGATGGGAAAGGGGAAGGGCATGTCACTTAGAAACAGTTTATCCGCCTGAAACGAGATTTTGCGTTAGAACTTGCTCCTGCTCCTGCTCTCTCTCTCTCTCTCTCTCTCTCTCTCTCTCTCTCTCTCTCTCTCTCTCTCTCTCTTCCCTCCAGCCGCCATTTCCCCATCTTTTCTGTTTCTCATGCTTTCTTTCTTCCTTCTTTAGTCTTCTTACATTCATTTTTGACACGCTATGTCTCTATTTATTTTCCTTTTCCCCTTCCCTCACTCCCTCTCTTGCCCCTTTCCAATCCATGCGTTTTTGCATAACCTGATCAAAGTAGATTTTGTTTCGTGTGGTTTGCATAGTGTGCGAAACAAATCTTTCAAGTTTCAAAATGACTGATGGTATGGTGTGGTGTCAAAGTGACTGATGGCATGGTGTGGTGTCAAAGTGACTGACATCATTGTGTGATGTCAAAGTGACTGATGGCATGGTGTGGTGTCAAAGTGACTGATGGCATGGTGTGGTGTCAAAGTGACTGACATCATGGTGTGGTGTCAAAGTGACTGATGGCATGGTGTGGTGTCAAAGTGACTGATGGCATGGTGTGGTGTCAAAGTGACTGACATCATGGTATGGTGTCAAGGTGACTGACAGGTGTCAAGGTGACTGACGGGTGTCGGTGTGTGCAGCAAGGAGCACGTGTCTGGACCAGCGCAGTGACTGTGACCGCCTCGTGCAGCAGTCTCCCTCACTGTGTAGCCAGCACCCTGACTTCGCCAGCTTCTCCTGCCCCAAGACCTGCAACAACTGCACAGGTACGCAGGCTTTGCTACGGCAACTGCACAGGTACACAGACTTTGCTACGGCAACTGCACAGGTACGCAGGCTTTGCTACGGCAACTGCACATGTACACAGGCTTTGCTACGGCAACTGCACAGGTACGCAGGCTTTGCTACGGCAACAACTGCACAGGTACACAGGCTTTGCTACGGCAACAACTGCACAGGTACGCAGGCTTTGCCACGGCAACAACTACACAGGTACACATGCTTTGCTACGGCAACAACTGCACAGGTACACAGGCTTTGCTACAGTAACAACTGCACAGGTACACAGGCTTTGCTACGGAAACAACTACACAGGTACACAGACTTTGTAGGAAAGGCACCACATCATACAGTCCCAGGCTGGCTTGGGAGAATGGAGCCTGAAAGGGGTTGACCTTTGACAGAAGAATGATGCTTCAAAAGAGTTGACCGTAGATGGAGGGTGAACCATGAAAGTACATATGGACATTATGAGCCGCCAGGTGTATGCCATGAACGCTTCTAGAACAAAACATCATGCATGGACTGTCACAGAGGCTGTCAGGAATGTCTGTTGAGCTCTTTTACTGGAGACGAAAGTGGACTGTGGACAGGGCATGGTCCAATAGTTCTGATAACAGCACAGACAGTTCTGATAACAGCACAGACAGTTCTGATAACAGCACAGACAGTTCTGATAACAGCACAGACAGTTCTGATAACAGCACAGACAGTTCTGATGACATCACAGACAGTTCTGATAACAGCACAGACAGTTCTGATAACAGCACAGACAGTTCTGATAACAGCACAGAACTGGACAGTTCCCTGTGCTGTCAGTAAAGGACCTTTCACCACCAGACGTACTGTTTGACATAAATCCCCATTGCCAGCCATATTTAAGAAAATCTCTAATTTCATACCAGCATGTGTCAAATGCGGATATCTCTGGAACTAAACAACTAATTCTCAAGCTGTTTCTTTAAATGGAGGAAATGAACTATACTTTTGTAAAGTTATAGAATGTTAATAATGGTTAGACAACAACAATTTAACATTTTTGGTAATTTCAAGTGCAAAGAAAATGCAAAAAAAAATGAATGCTATCTTTAGTCTCATCATAAAAAAAGAAGAAAGCATGCCATCAAACTCTGAAAAAGAAGGAAAAATACTCCACTCACAAACAAAAAGACCAGAAAGTATGTAATATCCAGCCGAAAAATGAAAAAAGCTAGAAATCAACATACCCCAACAGCAGAAGAAGAGCTGGAAGTAGTCCACAGTTTGAAAATCATCCTTGTTCATCGGCACTCCTGAAACAACATTCAGAGGAATAATTAGTGATATGACTAATGAACTGATGCAGAAAGAAAGCACACACACACACACACACACACACACACACACACACACACACACACACACACTCACACACACACACACACACACACACACACACACACACACACACACACACTACATTCAATACAGATCTGTGTCACTGTACATAGCAGACCACTATATACAACAGAACAGTTCTGTGTCACTGTACAAACCTGTACACTATGTACAACAGCACAGATGTGTGTCACTGTACAAAGCTGAAGACTATGTACAACAGCACAGCTGTGTGTCACTGTACATAGCTGACCACTACACACAACAACACAGCTCTGTGTTACTGTACATAGCTGACCACTACACACAACAGCACAGCTCTGTGTCACAGTACATAGCTGACCACTACATACAGCACAGCTCTGTGTCACTGTACATAGCTGACCACTACACACAACAGCACAGCTCTGTGTCACAGTACATAGCTGACCACTACACACAACAGCACAGCTCTGTGTCACAGTACATAGCTGACCACTACATACAGCACAGCTCTGTGTCACTGTACATAGCTCACCACTACATACAGCACAGCTCTGTGTCACTGTACATAGCTGACCACTGCATACAGCACAGCTCTGTGTCACTGTACATAGCTGACCACTACATACAGCACAGCTCTGTGTCACTGTACATAGCTGACCACTACATACAGCACAGCTCTGTGTCACTGTACATAGCTGACCACTACCTACAGCACAGCTCTGTGTCACTGTACATAGCTGACCACTACACACAACAGCACAGCTCTGTGTCACTGTACATAGCTGACCACTACACACAACAGCACAGCTCTGTGTCACTGCACATAGCTGACCACTACCTACAACACAGCTGTGTGTAACTGTACATAGCTGACCACTACATACAACAGCACAGCTGTGTGTAACTGTACATAGCTGACAACTATACACAACAGCACAGCTGTGTATCACTGTACATAGCTGACCACTACATACAATAGCACAGCTCTGTGTCACTGTACATAGCTGACCACTACATACAACAACACAGCTCTGTGTCACAATAAATATAGCTGACCACTACATACAACAGCACAGGTGTGTGTCACTGTACATAGCTGACCACTACACACAACAGCACAGCTCTGTGTCACTGTACAGAGGTGGCCACTATATACAATAGCACAGCTCTGTGTCATTGTACATAGCTGACCACAATATACAACAACACAGCTCTGTGTCACTGTACATAGCTGACCACTATATACAGCAACACAGCTCTGTGTCACTGTACATAGCTGACCACTACATACAATAGCACAGCCCTGTGTCACTGTACAGAGGTGGCCACTATATACAATAGCACAGCTCTGTGTCACTGTACACAGCTGACCACTGCATACAGCACAGTTGTGTGTCACTGTACATAGCTGACCACTACATACAACAACACAGCTCTGAGTCACTGTACATAGCTGACCACTACATACAACACAGCTCTGTGTCACTGTACATAGCTGACCATTATATACAGCACAGCTGTGTGTCACTGTACATAGCTGACCACTACATACAGCACAGCTGTGTGTCACTGTACATAGCTGACCACTACATACAGCACAGCTCTGTGTCACTGTACACAGCTGACCACTACATACAGCACAGCTCTGAGTCACTGTACACAGCTGACCACTGTCATCGTTGTGTGCTCAGATCCCTGCCTCTCCTCCCCCTGTCAGAACGGAGGGAAGTGCTACGTCAAAGGAGGACGCTTCGCCTGTGACTGCACCAAGGACTACTCAGGGGAGCGCTGTGAACAGGGTACGTGCTCACAGGCGAGGTGTGACATGGAAATGGGTGTGTCAGGCTGACTCGACATTCTATGAACAAATGAGGCAAGCCAGTACAGGTACAGAGAGAGATTTTAAACAGAAGAAAATAATTTCGCCATTTACCCGCCCGCCCTAGTGTCATTAAAACATGGAACATTTTTTGAAGCATTTTATGACAGAAAAAGTGTGGTGGGGCGGGGGGGAGGAGCTTAGTCTAACGGTTAGAGTGTTTTACTTTGGAGCTGAAGATCTTGAGTTCCAATCCCATCTGGGTCTGATTTTTTTTTCGGGTTAAACCTCTCTCAGTGCACCTGGTACTACTTGGGTACCATGATTCAGTTCAGGGAAATGTCTGTGGCGGAAGGAGAGGGATGATCTCCACTTTCCATATTGCTGTGGCCTAGACCCAGTAGATCTGTAACAGTCCTCTGCCCCCTATAGTTCTGGAACGAGACGACACTTTTCAA
>JAFLJL010015037.1:105664-125664 GCA_018398815.1 Conus ventricosus | reverse complement strand
TGTTCATGATTCTTTCCCTATTACGTCTTATGTGATTGTGAATTAACATCATCCTCACCTTCTAACGTGTTATGGGACGGTATGTCAACATTGTCTTCACCGTATCAAAATTAGCTAAAAAAGGGTTTCACTCATCCCCTTCCCCCAACACGTTTTTACATATGTTTAATTTTACCCTTTTTTTCCCTTATCCTTTTAATTTTTAGGGTGATTGTGGATTAAAAATTACCCTCACCTTAATACGTAAAAATGTGAGGGTACTTTGTAAATTCTTCCCTGAAATGTGTTATGTAAAACTTTTAAATTTAGCTAAATCTTATTGTATTATGGTTTATGTGCCCAATAAATTCCCCTTTTTTTTTTTCCAAATTTTACGTGCTATGTGAGGGTAAATTAACTTTTATTTTTACCGGTTACGTTTATGGACGATAAAAAAAATGTGAGGTAAACCCCACGGGCGATTTAACATCCTGGGGGAGGTGAACCACTGTCCAGAACCCCCCGGTGTAAAGGTTTGAACCCGGGTTGAAAACCCCCTGGGTGAGGTGAACCCACTGTCCAGTAAAAACCCTGGTGGGGGGAAAACCACGTTGAGTAAACACCCTGTGTGAGGTGCCCCCACGTCCAGTAACCCCTGTGTGACGTGAACCACTTTTCCATAACACCCTTGGGGGAGGTAAACCACTGTTGATTTAACACCCGGTGAGGTGAACCCCCTTTTGGAGAAAACACCCTGTGGGGGGGGAAAACCACTGCCCCAGAAAAACACCCTTGTGGGGGAAAAACCAAAATGTCCATTTAAAACCCCTGGTTGTGATGTGACCCACGTCCAGAAACCCCCTGTGTAAGGTAAAACCACGTCCGTAACCCCCTGTGGGGTTTAACCCCTGTAAAAGAAAACACCCAGGTTTTAGGTAACCCTGTCCATTTAAAACCCCTTTGGTTGGGTGAACCACTGTCCATTTAAAACCCCCTTTGAAAGGGTTTAACCATTTGCCCTGAAACACCCTGTGAGGTGAACCCCAATGCCCCAAAAACACCCCTGGTGGGGTAAACCACGGTCCAGTAACCCCCCTTTTGGAGGTTTCCAAACTGTCCTTTTAACACCCTGTGGGGTTTAACCATGCCCTTTTCCCCCTGGTGTGGGGTTTGAACCCCCCTCCCCAGTAAAAATTTGGGTGTGAGGTAAAACCCCCGTCCATTTAAACCCCGGGGTTGGGGGGGGGGAAACCACGGGGTCCGTAACACCCTGTGGGAGGTGAACCCACGCCGAAACCCCCCTTGTGGTGAACCCTGCCCGGGAAACACCCTGTAGGGGAACCACTGTCCCAGTAAAAACCCTGTGTGAGGGGAACCCACTGTCCGGGAAAACCCTGTGTTGGGTGAACCCCCTGTCCAGTAACACCGGGTGTGAGGTAAACCCACGGCCAAAGAAAACACCTGGTTTTGGGTAAATCCTGTCCAAAACACCCGTTGGGGGTGAACCCCCCCTGTCCAGAAAACACCTGGTTGGGTTTGAACCCCCGGGTCCATAACACCTTGTTTGGGGGTGAATCCTGTCCATTTAACACCCTGTTTGGGTAAACCCCAACTGTCCAGTAAAAAACCCTGGTTGGAGGGGGAACCACTGTCCAGCAACCCCCTGGTGTGGGTAAACCCATTGTCCCGTTAAAAACCCTGGGGGGGAAACCCTGTCCGTAACACCCTGTGTAGGTGAACCACTGCCCAGTAACACCGGGGTTTAGGTGAAACCACGTCCAGTAACCCCGGGTGTGAGGTGAACCACTGTCCTTTAACCCCCGTGTGAGGGGGAACCCCCTGCCCCGTAAAAACCCGGGGAAAGGTAAAACCACTGTCCATTAAAAATGGTGTGAGGGGGAAACCACTGCCAAAACACCCTGTGAGGTAAACCCAAAGGGCCCAGAAACACCTGGTGTGAGGTAAACCCACTGCCCAGAACCCTGGTTTTGTGAGGTAAACCCACTGCCCTTTTCACCCTGTGAGGTAAACCCACTGCCCCCAAAAACCCTGTGTGGGGTTTAAACCACGCCCCCAAAAAACACCGGGGTTGAGGTGAACCACTGTCCGTAACACCTGGTGAGGAAGGTGAACCATTTTCCAGAAAACCCTGGTGTGAGGTGAACCACGGTCCAGTAAAAACCCTGTTTTAGAGGGGGAACCCACCCCCCCAGTTAACCCCTGGGGGAGGGTAAAACCCCCTGCCCTTCCCACCCGGGTTGAGGTAACCACCCCAAAGTAAACCCTGGTGTGAGGGTGAAAAAACTTTTCCGAAACCCCCCTGGTGTGAGGTGAACCACTGTCCATTAACACCTGGTGTGAGGTAAACCCCACTGTCCAGTAAACCTGGTGTAAGGTGAACCCGGGTCCATTACCCCCTGTGGGGTTAAACCCAAAATTCCAGTAAAAAACCTTTTTGGTGGGGGAAACCCACTGCCCCAAAAGTAACACCTGGTGTGAGGTGAACCACTTTTACATAAACCCTTTTGAGGTGAACCACTGTCCATTTAAACCACCCTGTGTGAGATGAACCACTGACCAGTAACACCCGTGTTGGGGTAAAAACCACTGTCCAGTAACCCCCTTTGTGAGATAACCACTTCCATTAAACCCCCCGTTTTGGTAAAAACCACGCCAGTAACCCCCTGTGGGGGTTTAACCCAATTGCCCCAAAAACACCTGGTGTGAGGGGGAACCACGCCAAAGTAACACCCGGGTGTGGGGTTTAACCACTGTCATGTAACCCCTGGGGGTGGGGGTGAACCCCCGGACCAGAATCACCGGGTTGTGAGGTAAACCCCATTTGCCCAAATAACACCCTGTGTGAGGGGGAACCCCTGTCCGGTAACCCCGGTGTGAAAGGGTGAACCACTGTCCAGTAAACACCCTGTGTGGGTAAACCCCAACTGGCCATTAACACCTGGGTGAGGTGAACCCCCCTGCCCGTAAACCCGGTGTGAGGATAACCACTGTCCTGTAACACCGGGTTGTGAGGTGAACCACTGTCCGTAACACCCATTTTGGAGGTGAACCACTTTTCCAGTAACACCTGTGTTAAATTAAAACCACGTCCGGGAACACCGGGTGTCAGGTAAAAACCATGCCCCAGTAACACCGGGTAAAGCTGAACCCCCTTTTCCAGTAACCCCTTGGTGTGAGGTAAAACCCTGTCCAGAAAACCCTGGTGTGATGAAACCCCGCCCAGTAACCCCTTGGTGTGAGGTAAACCACTGTCCAGTAACCCCCCTTGAGAGTGAACCATTGTAAGTAACACCCTGGGGAGGGTGAACCACTGCCCAGTAACCCCCTGTGTGAGGTGAACCACTGCCCCAGTAAAAAACCGGGTTGTGAGGTGAACCACTGTCCGAAACCACCTGGGTGAGCGGGAACCCCCTTAAAAACGTAAAACACCCTGTAGGTAAACCCCCACTGTAAAATAACACCCGGGTGAGGTAAACCCCTGTCCCAGAAAAAACCCCTGTGTGAGGTAAAACCACTGCCAGAAAACACCCTGTGTAGGTAAACCCACTTTTTGGAGTAAACCCTTTGTGGAGGTGAAACCCTGTCCAAAAAACAACCCTGTGTGAGGTGAACCACTTTTCCAGTAAAAACCCGGGTGGAGGTGAACCACGTCCTTAAAACCCCCTGTTTGGGGTTTTGAACCACTGTCCCAGTAACACCCGGTGGGGTAAAACCACGGGTCCAGTAACACCCTGTGGGTGAACCACTGCCCGAAAACACCGGGTGTGGGGTAAAAACCCCCCTGTTCGTAACCCCCGTGTTGAGGGGCACCACTGTCCGGAAAACCCCCGGGGTGGGGTGAACCACTTTTCAGTCCCCCTGGTTTTTGGGGTTGGAACCCACGTCCAGTAACCCCCCCTTTGTGTGAGGGGGAACCACGGGCCAAGAAACCCCCGGGGTGTGAGGTGAACCAAAAGTACAGTAAAACCCTGTGTGGGTAAAACCAATGCCCCAGTAACACCCTGTGGGGAAGGGAACCCACGGGCCGGGAAAACCCCCTGGGGGAGGGGAACCAATGTCCATTTAACCCCCCGGTGGGGAAGGGGTGAAACCCGGCCCCGTAAACCCGGGGGGTGGGAAAAACCCAAATGCCCTTAAAACCCAGTTGGGTGAACCACTTTTCCATTAAAAAACCCTTTTGGGGTAAACCCACGGCCCCCAGAAACCCCCCGTGTGTTTTGTGAAAAAACGCCCAGGGTACCCCCTGTGGGGGTAAACCCACTGTCCAAAACACCCGTGGGTGAACCCACGGGTCCAGTAACCCCCTGTGAGGGAACCCGGGTTAAAGAACCCCCCCTTTGTGTGAGGTGAACTACGTCCAGTAACCCCCTGTTGAGGGGAAACCACTTCCGTAACCCCCCTGTGAGGGGGAACCCTTTTCCGTAACACCTGGTGTGAGGTAAACCCAAACGTTCCCGTAACCCCCTGTGTGAGGGAACCCGTCCATTTAACCCCTGGGTTTGGGGAACCATTTGTCCATAACCCCTGTGTGAAGGGGGGGGCCCTGTCCCAGAAAACCCCTTTTGGGTGGAGGTGAACCCAATTTTCCCCAAAAAACACCCTTTTGTGAGGTGAAACCATTTGCCCAAAAACCCCCTTTTTGGGGGGTGAACCACTGTTAAAAAAACACCCTGTGTGAGGTAAAACCACTTTTCCGAAACCCCCTGTGTGGGTGAACCACTGTCCAGTAACACCCCCGGTGAGGGAACCATTTCCCTTTAACACCCTGTTTTTGAGGTGAACCACTGTTGATTTAACACCCGTGTGGGGGGAAAACCCCACGGTCCGTAACACCTGGTTGTGAGGTAAAACCAACTGCCATAAAACCCGGGTGAGCGGGAAACCCAAAGGGTTCCCAGTTAACCCCCCCCCTGGTGAGGTAACCCAAAATGTCCGTAACCCCTGTGTGGGTGAACCAGGGTCCAGTAACCCCCTGTGGGGGGAAAAACCCCTGTCCAGTAACCCCATGTGAGGGGGAACCACCCAGTAACACCTGGTGTGAGTTTGAACCACTGCCCAGTAACCCCTGTGTAAGGTGAACCCAAATTTGCCCTTTTAAACCCCTGGTGTGAAGGGGGGAACCATGTCCATTTAACACCTGGTGTGAGCTCTGCTCTGGGTTGTTTTAGTTTACAGGGCTGGGATGGTTTTCCATGATTTTTGCTGCAAAAAATTTGGGTTTTTATAAATTTCTTGCCCCTGTGGGGCCCTTCAGTATCTCCCTTTAAACATTGCATGAAAAAACAGTAAAGGACTGTTTCCCTTGTAAAAACCCCAAAACCTTAGTGGCACCCCTTGCTTTTTTGTTTTTCTTTACCCCCACAGGGGGGCCCTGATTCTGTAGTAACTGACAAAAAAGGGGCTTGGGCTTGCCCGGTTTTTCCTAAATTTATAGAATAGTTTTTGAGCCCTTTGGGGCCCCTCCCCCCCACCCCAGCTAGTACGGGGTGAGTACCCCTGACAGGGGGGGTTCTTAAACAGGTAATTTTCCCCTGGCAAAAAACGGAGCGAACCCCTCAACCCCCTCCAACCCACCGACCAAAGAGAAAAAAAAATTCCCCCTTTATTTTTACTTCACGTTAAAAAACCATTCACTCACACTAGCCCCCCCAAGGGGGTAGGGGGCATAACAAAGAAGGGGAAAAACAGCCAGAGAGAGGAAAAAAAAAAGAAAGAAAAAAAAAACCCAAGGGGGCCCCTTTAAAAGGGAAAAAAAGCCCTATTCAGAACTAACGCCCTAGGGGACAAAGAAAAATTAAAAACCCAAAACCACCCCAAATATCCGGGGGATCCGCCCCCCTTTCCCAACCAACCCATTTTAAAACCCCCCTACAAAGACATCAACTTTAACAGGGGAAAAAACGTAAAAAAACAATAATCCCATCAAACAGGACCTGGGTTCAGGGTTAAACAAAACAAAAAAAAAAAAAAAACAACAGTAAACCGGGTTAAGGCCCAAAACACCCAAAACGCCAAACCCCCCCCAAACCCCACAAAAACGACTAAAGACTTAAATTTTTAAACCTGGGGCCCCGCGGAGGTTCATCGTGGGGGTGGACCCTCAAAAGGGGGGAAAAGCCCCCCGGGGGCGGGTTCTTCTGGGCCGGGGCGAAGATGTCCCCCGGAAAAGGGGGGGGCCCCCCCTTTAAAACAGTCCTCAATTGCAGGCAAGGGGGGGATGGTTTTCCCCAGCCCGAGGTGAAGGTTTCCCAGTGGGGGGGGTTGGGGCACCCCTTTTAAATTTCCCCCAGGAAAGGCGACGGGTGCTTGGTTTTACCGGAGGGGCGTTTTGCCCATTTTCCCGGGATGCTGGTCCTTAAAGCCGCCCAAAGGGACCGGAGCTCCCGGGAAAACCCAAATGGAAATTTTTTTTCCCGCCCTACGGCGGAGTTCAGTCCCCCATTTGAGAATAAAATTTTTTTTATCGTCTTTGCAATGTGTGGAAAATTAGGGGTTTCCGGCAGTGCGTCGGGTGTAAAGGGGTCACAGTGCCTTTAAAAAGGTAACTATGTCCAGTAAATTTACAAAAAAATTAAAATAAACAATAAAAAATTCTTTCATTTTTTCCTTTTTTTTTAAAACCTGTACTCTTGGCATTCCTTCCCATCCTGTACTATGACTTGCCCCGTACAAAAGGATAATTCCCTTTAAATCAAAATTTTAAATTTAAAAAAAAACCAAAACTAAAATCCATCCATACGCCCTGTCACACAAAAAATTTATGGGGAAAAGGGACCCCCAAGAAGGGAAAACCCACAGCGGGGGGGGGGTTTTTCGGGCCGGAAATTCCACACTCCCGTGGTCTAAGGTGAGCCGTTGGGAACGCTCATGCATTCCCCCGTTTCCGTCTCGAAACCTACAAACAACAAGGAAAAAAAAACTAACACTTACGATATCCTTCCGGCCCACATCACATTTTTAAAGCAATACAAGCATTGACTCAAACCTCCCCTACTCGGGAAACCCAACAAATACAGCTTCTTTGATTTAAAATGGTAGTTAGAGACTTTCAATTTTGCCAAAGTAGCCGAATCCCCTACCCACTAAGGCCCCGAAAGCTTTTAAAGAAAAATGCGTTCCTACAATTCCACCAAAAATGCTTATCTCGATACCATTTTCCCAAAACAGGCACGCCCTTTTTTGGAGCAGTTACACACAAAAAAAAAGGTGTTCCGGGCCAAACCCCATTTTAAAAGCAGAAAAAAACCCGAAATCATAAAGAGGTTTAAAAAACCCAAAAAAATAACCAAAGGGGACATGTCAAAAGGCAGACCATTTGTTACCAAAAATGGGGGTTTTGGCGATTTAAAGGGAAAACGGCCGCCCCCCAAATCCGATGAAGGATGGAAACCAAAAAAACCTTTGACGGCCCCCAATAAAAAGTGGATCCCCGGGGTTTTAAAGGGATGCCCAAAAGGGTTGCTTCCTCCACCGGTCGGGATGGGGACCCCCAGAGGTGGCAAGGGGAAAAACTTTTTCCCCCCCAAACCGAAGGGGGGGAAAAGACTTTCCACGAAACCCACGTCGAAGGGGATCCAAACGGGAAGGCCCCACCCTGGCAGAGATAGAGATCTCTCCACCCCAAAGTTCGAAAGCGGGTGCCACACCCCCCGGGCCTAACCAAGATGGAAACCAGTAAAAAAATCACTAACTGTGTCACCGGGACACAGCGGATGAACCACGGGGGAAAAACGATAAAAAAGAAAAAAGAAAGCCTTAAAAGAAAAAAAAATGAAGAAAAGTATTGGAGGATGGGAGCAAAATCAGGGCGTAGCTCCCCCGGGATAAACACAAATAACACTTTGGGTCAACCCCCGGCCCAAAGTAGTAAATGTCCCTGGCAACATTTCCATTTTTATATCCGGGGGTTTTGGGGAAGAAATAAATTGTCTTCCAAACCAAAAAAATTTCGCCCGTGACAATCCCCCCCAAACCCAAAAGAGGCTTTCCCCACTGGAGGGCACAGCCATCACAGCCCCTTTATTTCTGTACCACTTGCCTCATGTTAGTTTTTTCTTTCCCTAAACCATTGGAACCACCTCCACCGGCGCGGTTTAATCATCCAAAAACGTTTGTTTTTTCCCCCCGGGAGGGTGTCAAAAAGGGGCCCCGCTAACTTTCCCAAGTTCGTGGCCCATCCATGAGAGGGAGGGGTAACGGGCCGGGAATTCGATGGGGGAAAAGCCAGGGGGTGGTGGTCTGTCTCCAGAACAAACTCTGCCCTTCTTCCACGCCCCCCGGGTGGCAAAACCCTTCCACCCCCAAATTTCCCTTTTTTCGCCGTACCTCTTCATTTAAATTCCCCGTGTCCCAAGCTTTTTTTTTGCCTTCATCTTGATGGCGTACCCCGCCCTCCTAAAAGCTTGGCTTATTTTTGTTTGGCCTTGGGGCCAGGACTCTGCGCTTTTTTGGTGTAAAGGCAACACAATAGAAACATCGTAAATCGGGGCTCAAACCATCTTTTTGGCTTTGTTTTCCCGGGGTTCATAGTATGTTTTTTATACCGTTTTCTAAAGTTTGGGAAAGATTCTTATGGGGCCAATTTTCCAAAAGGGGGCGGCGTTTCCGTTCCTTTCCTTTCCCAAGAACGTACTGGGGCCCTGTGCCCTCTGTTCGTTCTCTGCTCCTTCCGGGGTCCAATGATTCTCAGGAGGGCCCCATGGGGCCCCTTTGCCGGGGTCCCCCCAATAAAGGGCTCAAAGGGGTTGAAAACCCCAAAAAATCTTTTTGGGGCCACTCCCCGGTATGGGGAACTTTTTACCCCCGGAAAGAAACACCCCCCAGTCTTTGGGTTGCTCTTGGGCCATTTTTCCAAAATTTCATCTGCTTAAATGTGCCTTAAATCTCTCGACAAAAACCGTTGGCTTGAGCAGGGGTAGGGGGGGGGTAGTTTTCTCCGGTGGATTTAAAAATTTGTATACCTCAGACCCCAAAATTCGAGAAAAAAAAACTGCTTTCCCCTTTTTCCGGGACAATCCCCTTGCCCAGGGATGGGGCCCCCTTGTCCACACCCCCCCACAGTGCCCCCGCTACCTTTCCCAACCCGCGTTTCGCCCTTCCTCAGGGGGGTAGCCCCGGAAAGCTGTGGGGCTTATTTCTCCCAAACGAGGCAAAACCGGTTTAAACCTCGGGCGGGCAGGAATGAAGGGTTTCCCTATAGGGTCAACCCCCCCCTTTACGAACGGTGTCCCCAAATGGGGGGAAAATGTCCCCCAAAGGTACTTTTGGTTTTCCGGCCCTTGGGGGTGGTTCCTGCCCAAAACACCCACAGCTCCCGGCAATCCCTTTTTGGGCAACCCTTTGCTCCCCCTTTGGGCCTTAAAATTTCTTGCTGGATTCTCTCCAGGGTTCGACGAAACCCCCAAATGTCCTGCCATAGGGGAAATCGTGACTTAGGCGCCTGACCCCGGCCCGCGGAGAGCTTCGGGTTTCGGAAAAAGGGGAGTGGGTACGAAGTAAAACGACGTATAACGTCTGTGCACCAATCCCTTGCGACTCACGAAAATCTACTGCAAATGTTTTCGAGACGCCCCTTTTTTGGCCTTTCCCCAAAAAAACCCGATTTTGTTGAGGATGGGTCCTTCGTTTGCAAACTGTGAAAAAAGTTTGAAGGGGGCAAAAGCCCCAAAGGGGTCATGTTAGTCCGGGCTTCAGGGGGGGTTTTTAATTTTCCCTTTTCCTCCTTGTGCTTGGGAAAGGGGTGGTGGCAAACCCCGAAAAACTTCCGCCGGCAATCTGACGAGATCTCCCACCCGTTGACCATCCCCAAAGCACACTGAATTGCCAAACATTTGGGGTAAGCAGGTCCTGAAAGGGGGTACTGCCCCCCACCTTCCCTTTTAAAATATGGCTAGAGACTTCTATAAGTACTGTTGATCGCTTTTCCCTGAAGGGGTGACCTCGATTCCTGACACTTGGCATTCTTCTCCTCGGGGTTGCTTTAAAAGGGTAATTTCTCGTTTTAAAGAAAAAACCCCCTTTGGGGTTCCCTGTGTCCCTGATTTGCCTCCAATATCTTGCCCAAAACCACCCGACGGGAAAGAAAGGGCAAATTTTGGGGGCGTACCTCACTCTCTCCCAAAAAGCCCCCTAAAGTGCCGGGGATAATTTGGGTTTGCCCTGTTTTTTTTTTCCTCTTGGGGGCAATCCCCAACCCCAAAGGCCCCCCTTTTCCCCCCCAGAGGAAGAAAGCCTGGGGTTGGGTCCCGGTGTTCCTGGAATCGCTGGGGAGAAAGTTCTGGGGGGGGCGAAAAACGGTTTGGGAAACACGTGACTTTCCCCAATTTGGGCGGGTTTCCTACTTGCCTGGCGCAGGCATGCGAAGTGACACGCGCATCTCGAAGGGTTTAAACCACCTCGATTGCCCCGGCGAATTTTTTATTTTGGTTTTTCCCCCACCCAAATTGAAAATGCAGCCCCCCCCCGGGGTACCCCAAAACCTTTAGTTGGGTCCCAAAAGGAAAAAAAACTTTTTAAATCCTTTTTGAGGCCCAATCCTTTTTCCATGGGGGCCCCGGAAAGGGGTTTCCCCAACTGGTGAAAAGCTTCCCCTGAAGGTTTCCCCCCCATTGTGCCCAAAATGCTTCCTGTAAGAATCACAGTCCCTGGGCATCTCCGGCGAAGGCCGCTTTCAAACTCGGTTTTAGGAAAAACTCCCGGGGGGAATATCGACAAAAAAGCCTCCATTTGCCTTGCCCTCGGCCTACGATGAGGTAAAGGGGTTTGCTCTGGTCGTTTAAATTTGGGAAAGCCGCGGCAACCGCCTCAAAGGCTCAATTTTAGGTGTCTATGGGTTTTCGCTAAACAAAAATAACCCGGCAAAATGTAGCTTGGGGGGGGAGCCACCCGGGAAAAAAACCAGCCCCTGATGAAAAATCCGCTAATTTTTCGTTTGGTTTAGAAAAAATGCTCGGGAAACAACCACCCCGACTTTTGCTTTTGGGTTCATCCTTTAAATGTTTAACCCGTTCGGCCCGGGGTTTTTTTTTTTTCCTCCACCAAAAGAGCCCAAAGGGCCAACTCTTTTGTTTCGGGGCCCCTTTTCCCTTTTTAAAAAGTTCTCTCTGTTCCCTCCCTTCCCCCCGGGGCCCCCGTCTCCCCTTTTCCCCCCTTCTCCATCTTCCTCGTCTCCCCTTTTTGGTTCTTTTCCTCCTTCTCCAGTCTTCTCCCCCCCTCCCTCTCCCTCTCCTCTCCCACGCTCTGTTCTCTCTCTTTGCCTCTTTTTTTTCCCTCTCCTCTTCCATCGTTTTCCCCCTTTTTTTGGGGTTCCCCCTCTTCCCTTTCCCCCTCTCTTCTTTTCTCTTGCCTTCCTTTTCTTCCCCCTCAATCCTCCCCAACATAAAGATCCTTTGGGGGCCGGTCCAGGAGGTTTGGGGATAGGCGAAAGGGCCGGGAAAAACGGGAAGGGTTTTTCCCCAAATACGGGGGAGGGCGAAGTCCCGAGACCGGGAAGTGGGCAGAGGGCGTCCTTTGGAAGAGTTTACCCAGGAGGGGTTTTTTCCCCCGTATTGGACATCACGGGGACTGGAAAGGGCGAAAACCCCCGGGTTACCAACGGGGCCAGGGTAATTGGGCCCGTCCCTCGCCCGAGTCTTGGGGGTACCCCGGGTTGGGTAGGGTTCCAAAACCCGAGTTGGGAACGTTTTGTTTCCCGGGGCCCCGTCGTCTAAGTTTTCCATAACTTGGGCAGTAAAACTCCCCTAGACAAAGAAGTCCCCCCGAATCACTAAATGATACACAGAATTTTTCACAACCCCCCAGAACCCTGACGAACGAAATACCCACGAAAGGTCCCACGTGCGGGCCCCCTTTTCAAATTTTGTTCCGGTCCCACCTTCGAAAGGACACCAATGTCTGGGGTCCACCACAAGCCAATATTAAAAGGGCGATTTCAAAAAGGATAAAATCCAAAAATTCTGTAAAAATCCCTGGGGGGGAAGAGAACAAACCCCAAAAATTTTCCCAAAAGGGGAAAAAACCCCTATCTTAAACAGTGAGTCATAGGGGAAAAACCCAAACACGAAAGGATCAAACCCCCCTTCCCCCGAGAATTTACAACACTCCCCTGAAAAAAAACTGAATTTGGAAAGACGAAGGGTTTTTTGTTAAATCAAACACGCAAAGGACAACCCTAACCAAACACGAGGAAGTGGGTTTTATCCAAGAACCAAGAGTGGGCCCCAAAAAATTTTTTCCTCCAAAGTCCAAATTCCTACAAATGGAACCACAAAAGTTAAAAATCCAAGGGAAAGGAAAACCCAAAAATGTATACTCCCAACGTAACCAAACAATCCAAATTTCCCCTAAATCGCAGCTGTATTTCCCCCGAGAAAGGAAGACGGAGTAGTAACGTTTTCCAAAAAATGTAAAATCTATGAATAAGGGGAGTCAATTTAAATGTAAAAATAATTTTCCCCAAAACAGGAAGGAAAAAATTCCCAAAATTCCTACGTGCGGGCTTTTTGATAAGTGTAGTCCCAAAACCAACAAATCTCCAACCGTAGGTTACAGTCTAAGGGATGTTGTCACAAGACAGAGTAGTTTGAACAAAAAAAAGTCAACAATGTATTACTTTATGACTAAGTTAGGGGGAAACCAAAAAAAACCGTTCAAACTGAAGAGAAAGAATGTTCCCCCAACCAAATTTAAAAGTCAAAAGGACTGCCGCACTAAGCTAGCCCAAAGAACTGAATCGATTAACCCGGCTAAACTCAAAGAGTAAAGCAAACTAACCTTTCTCACCAAAAGAAAAACCCGTATTCCAAATCAATAATAGCCCCGAGCTGGAGTTATTTTTCCCCAAATTTCAACGAAGAAGATACCCCCGTTATGGGTTTTTTTTCACTTCAAAACGTTGAGAACAACCCTTTTTCAACAAAAACCCCCCGACCCGAAAAAACGTGGTTCAAGCCCCACAAATTTTCCCTTTTAAAGGGAAAAAAATATCCAAAACATGAATCAAATTTTAAAACGATGTGGAAATTAAACAATCGACAAAGCACAAACCAAACAATGGGGGAACAACAACTACCCCTTTGTTCACCGGCGTGCCCCAAAAAAACCCAAAAAAAAGTTACCCCCCCCCCCAACCCCGGGTAACAAAAACCCAATTTTCCGGGTCCCAAAGTTAATCCTCAAAATAAGACTTTTAAAGACGTTTTCCCCGCAAAGAGGCAAAGAAAAATCACAACCCTAAAACAAAATGGACTTTTTAAAAAACCCAACCCCGTTAAAACCCCAAACCCGCAACCAAATTTCCAAAGAAAAAGCAAAAAAGACAAACAACAAACACGCAAAAATGCAGGGCGGGCAATTGAAACTTCCCGACCCGTACCGCAAGGCCCCCAAAAAACCAAAACCCAAAATTCCCCTGGCAAAAAAACCGTAAAAAAACTAAAAAACACACGGGCACCAACACGGTCCCCTGGGGACCAGGCCCGAACTGACCGATCCAAAAAGTGGCACGACGAACCCCGCCGAAATTCCCCCTGCAGCAGATTCCAAATTCCAGACGGGAAACACTGCTAAACCCACTGCTCGGTTCCAAATGAATGGGAGACCCTTAAAAGGGGGGGGGGGGGGGGGGGGGGGGGGGGGGGGGGGGGGGGGGGGGCACAAAAAAAAAAGGGAAAAAGTGGCCCCTTTGGAAAGACACTTATGTGTATCCCCTGACGAAAACCCCCAATTTTAACACACAACTGACAAATTTATTATTTCAATCCCCCACAGTCCCCCACCAAAATTTTGGGGTTAACCAAAATTAAAAAAGCCCAACATCAGCAACCCAATAGAAAAGCAAATACATGCTTTTATGTGCGCCCAGACAGAAGAGGGGGAAAACCATCAACCTTTTGGGCTAATCCCCTTAGACTAAACCCAAAACAATCCTACAACCTGTGTAATAACAAAATAAAAAACACCAAGAATAGTCTTTCCTTTTTTCGTTTAAATGAAGTAGGTTAAATTTTCACAAGACTTAAATTTCCCCGCAAAACGGTTTTCGGAAAAAAGTGTCCAAAGTTTTCCTTTTTAAAAAAAAGCACCAAGTGGCAAATGAAACAAACCCAAAAGGGTTTTGGGAAAACCCGCCCCACATTTTCCCTTTTTTAACACAGTTTGGGTCTAGGGTTCAATTGGGAAAACCCGACAAAAACCTAAAACAAGGGCAAGCACTGATTCCCATGACTCTGCCCCAAGCAAAAACCCATTTTAAAATAGAGTTCAAAACCCCCTTCTTTTCCCCCCAAGTACCCATTCCAACTAAGGTAATGGGGAAAAAAGAACGGAACTCTAGAAAAAAATAGCCGGCCCGGGACTAGAAAAAAACAAAACAAACACGGAGACGAAAGGGGAACGGAAAACGGAAGGGGCCGACCACGGGACACGGAACTCACCCGCCGCAGCACCCCAAAACCGGGGTCCCCCCAATGGGTTTCCCTACTAACCTAAAAACCCCCCCCAAACCCAAACCCCCCGTTTAAATACACCTAAGGAGTTTGCAATCGCTCAAGGGGGCGGGGCCCTTTGTGAGTTCAGAGTGTTTTGCCTTTTTTTTTCTACCACAACCCCATTCCCTGTTTTTCCCCGGGTTCCCCCCCCATAATTTGTCACGTTGGAGTAAACCCGACAGGGGGGGGGGGTTTTTTAAACAGGTAATTTAGTGGCAGAAACGGAGCGAAACACCAACCCCCAACCACAGCCAAAGAGAAAGGAAAAATTTTCCCCAATTTTTTTACTTCACGTTCAAAACCCTTTTACTCACACTGCACTCCAGAAGGGGTTATGGGTCCCTAACAAAGAAGAGGAAAAAAAGCCGAAGAGAGGAAAAAAAAGAAAAAAAAAAAAAACAATGGGGGATAGAAGAAAAAAAAGCACTATTCAGAACTTAAAATGACCTAGGGGGCAAAGTAAAAAATTTAAATAGACCACAAAAAAACGGGGCCAAAATCCCGGGGTCCCGCTACCTTTCCCCCCCTAAACCCCAAAAACCCCAAAAAAGAAAATTTAACCCTAAAAGAAGGGAAAAACATTAATAGAAAACAAAAAACAAACAAAAAGGGGCCCCATCAGGGGTTTAAAAAAAAAAAAATAAAAAAAAAAAAAACAAAAGTGACCGGCTTTCCCGGCCCAAACACCCCACGCCCAAACCCACACCCACAAAACCCCACCGACCTAAAGACTTAAAATTTTTATCCTGTGCCCGCGGGGGGTTTTACCCCGGGGGGGTTTGGGTTCCCCAGAAAGGGCCCAAACCCCCAGTGGGGGGCCCTTCCCAGTCCGAGGGCCCAAGATGTCTCAGTGAAGGGGAGGGACACCTTTAACAGTCCTCAGTGGCGGCGTGGGGGTGGGGCTTCCAGTCCAGGGGAAGGTGTCCCCTGAAGGGGGGAGGCACAAACCCTTTAACCCGCCCCCCCTGCAGCGACTGGTGCTTGGATACCGGATGGCCGGGCTGCCAGGCCCGGGATGCTGGCCTTAAGGTCCAGTCCAAGACCGGAGGGGGCCGGAAACAAAAAGGGAATTTTTTTTCCCCCCCAACCCGGGGGAGATCAGGGCTCCAGGGTGAGAATTTATCTTTTTATGTCTTTTCAAAGTTTGGCAATTAGTGGGTTCGGCAGTGCGTCAGTGTTAAGGGGCACAGTGGGCCCTAAAAAAAATTTAACTATGTCACTGTCACTTTAAAAAAAAAAAAATAAACTAAATTTTAAATTTTTTCACTTTTTTCCTTTTTTCTTTTAACCTGTACTCAGGGCCCTTCCTTGCATTTTGTATCTTTTGACATGCCCGTTTAAAAAAAAAAATTCCTTAGGGCAAAATTTCAATAAATAAAAATCAACTAAAAACCACCAAAACGTCTGTCCACAAACATATAGGACAAGGGGCAAAAAGAACGGAACCCCCATGCGGGGCGATACGGCCGGGAAATTTCCCCACTCCGTGGGTTCCCCAAGTGGGAGCCTTTTAACCCCTCCCTGCCCTTCCAAAGATCCTTTTCGTACCTACAAACAACAAGGAAAAAAAAAACAACACCCCTTTCGAAATTTTCCCTTTCCGGGGCCCCTTTACATTTTTAAGCAAACAAGCATTTACCCGACCTGCATACTCAGGGAAAAAAAAAAATACAGCTTCTATTGACTAAAAAGGTAGTTAGAGACTTTCAACTTAGTCCAAAGTAGGCCCGAAAACCTAGCCACAAGGACCCAAACGCAATTAAAAAAAAATGCGTTCCCACAATTTTCCCCCAAAATAAAAACTTATCTCGATACCAATTCCCAAAAAGGCACCCGACGCCCTTTTGGGGGCAGTTTCACACAAAAAAAAGGTTGTGGGTTTTCCCGCCAACACATGTTTTAAAGGGGAAAAAACCCGCAATCACTGAGATTTTGAAAAAACCCAAAAAAACCAGACACTGTCTTTAAAACAGGGCCATATAGTTTAAACCAAAAAAGGCCCGGGGGGGCGAGGTAAAAAACGGCCGGGTCCCCAAACCGATGAAGGAGGCAAACCGAAACCGTTTTACGGTCCCCCTTTAAAGTGGACTCCAGGTCAGGGGGTGACCTAAGGTGCTTCCTCCAGTTTGGGCGGGGTAGGGATCCCCCGAGGGGCAAGTGGAAACTCTTTCCCTTTCCCCCCGAAGGGTTTAAAGACTTTCCCCCGCAACCCCTCGTCGAAGTGGATCCAAAAAAAGGAAGGGTCCAGTGGGAGGATAGGATTTAAACTCTCCCACTTCCAAAAATTTCGTAAGCGGGGTGCCACACCACTCGCTAAACCCAAAATGGCAACCAGTAACAAATCAGGCCCCAGCTGTGTCACCTGAAAATCAGCTGATGAACCCCGTGGAAAACCCATTTAAAAAAGAAAAAGAAAACCTTTAAAAAAAAAAAAATGAAAAATAAGTTTTTGGAGGATGGGGGCAAAAAGCACGGACTTGCTCAAAACCCCGGGGGGAAAACCCAAATAACCCTGGGTCAACACCCGGCCCAAAGTAGTGAAAATGTTTACCTGGCAACACTCCCCCTTTATAAACAGGTTTGGGAAAAATGAAAATTTTTTCCAAAACCAAAAGTATTTTAAAGTCCGGTGCACAGCTCCTCCCCCCCCTTCCCGCAAAAGGCCTTCCTCTCCCCCCCCCCTGATTCCCCCTTAAAATGGAAAAAGCCCAAAAGGGGATATCACCAAAATGTTCGCTTCCCCCTTTTCTACCCCACGCTTTTTTTTGGTTTCCCCCCTTTTTCCCACACACGCTTTTTTTTTGGTTTTCCCCCTTTTTTTACACACGTTTTTTTTTTGGTTTCCCTTTTTTTTATTTCCTTTATTGTTTTTGGTTTTTTCGTTTCTATACAGGTTATTTTTTTTGGGTTTCCCCGTTTTCTGCATACTTTTTTTTTTGGTTTCCCTCTTTTCCCATACACGTTATTTTTTTTGGGTTTTTCCCCCTTTTTTACACGCCCTTATTTTTTGGGGGCCCCCCGTTTTTTACACGCGTTATTTTTTTTTGGGGTTTTCCCTGTTTTCTACACCCTTTTTTTTTTGGTTTTTTGACGGAGGGGAAGCAGGAAGAAAAGCTGTGCCCGCAAAATGAAGAGTATTGTTTGTCAACTCCCCTGTGTCAGCAAAATGAAGAGTATTGTTTGTCAACTCCCCTGTGTCAGCAAAATGAAGAGTATTGTTTGTCAACTCGCCAGGTAACGTTTCCCCCTGTACTGATGTGAGTGACAGCTGCCCCATCCAGGGTTCGAGACAGTGTGAAACTGACGACATGTTTGACAACTGCAAGAAATCCTGCGGCTACTGTGTGGATGGTAGGTACCTGACGCCATGTTTCTGCTTGTATCAAATCCTGTGTGTGGATGGTAGGTAGCTGACGCTATGTTTTTGATTGTATCAAATCCTGTGTGTGTGTGGATGGTAGGTAGCTGACGCTATGTTTCTGATTGTATCAAATCCTGTGGGAATCAGTTATAGTTTCAGTTTCATCAAGGAGGCGTCACTGCGTGCGGACTAGTCCATATACGCTACATCACATCCGCTAAGTTTTGAGACCACACTATGCATGATTTTAAGTGATGGATAAAGAATTAACAACTAAGATGAGAGAGTTGGGGGTCTCGTGGCTACAACTTAGCAGAGTCTGACCACGCATTAGCACAATGCACTGGCCAGACGGTGAGTGCTACCTAACATTGGTTGTCTTTTGTGTGGGGGGTTGTGTGTGTGTGTGTGTGTGTGTGTGGGGGTGTGTGTGTTGTGTGTGTGTGTGCGTGTGTGTGTGTGTGTGTGTGTGTGTGTGTTGTAGTGAATGTACACTGCGTTTGTGGATGGTGGGCACGGGGTCCATGTGTGTGGTGTGTGTTGTGTTTTGTGTGTGTGTGTTGTGTGTGTGTGTGTGTGTGTGTGTGTGGTTGTGTGTGTGTGTGCCTGCCTGGCCCTGTATGTGCGCGGGGTGTGTGCGTGTGCAGAAGTGTGTGTGCATATGTGGTGTGTGTGTGTGTGTGTGTGTGTGTGTGTGTGGGTGTGTGTGGTGTGTGTGTGTGTGTGTGTCCCAAAAGTCCCAAAGCCTGCACCCAAAGACCCCCAAAGGGTGCAAGCGGGGAAAAAAGTATTTTGAGAACCCATAAGAAGGTATTCTTAGTGTTGAGGGGTCATAAAGGGTCCCCCCTGACAGAGCCTCGTATCAGGGAAGAGCAATCGATGTCCATACATGTAGGGAAACCCCGCACTATAAAGTCCTTCAGCCTGGCGTCTCCCTAGGCCAGACTGCATACAGTGGAGACTGTTTAACCCACCAGCCATTCATCCCCTTGGTACTGTATGGAAGCCTTGGGATGGGGGGAGGACGACTCCAAGAATAAAAAAGAAAAGAAAAAAGGGGTGACAGCATGGGGGACAGCTGGGAACATAACAGTGAAAAGTGTGCATCGTTGGAGTTGTCTTTGATCTTTGCTTCTCGTTTGTTGTTCCCTTGAGCGAGCGTAGCGTGTGAAACAGAACATCTAAAGAGCAACATGAACTGGAGAAAGGAACAAACAACTGAAATTTTCTTCCAGATTGAACACCTTTTGGGTCTTATCTCACTTGTTGTTGCTGTGTCTATGTGTCCGGTTACGGGTATGTAGCAGGCTGGACTATCTTTTTGGGTTGTTTCCTAGCTTGTTCTGTTGTGCTTGTGCTGTATAATGCAGTTGGTTCTGTGTGCTCTGGTGGCTGACATCTTGCTGTTTGTTTGTGAGTCAGTGCTGTCATATCTGCCTGTTTGTTCTGTGTGCTCTGTGCTGTTCCTATCTGCTGTTTTTGTTCTGTGTGCTCTGTGCTGTATATCTGCTAGGCGAATGGCTGTCGTAAGCAGCATTCTTTAAGAGTTATGTGCGTTATTTGTTTCACAGCCGGAGCAGAATTCACCCTTCTTTGTTGTTAGCCCAAGATGTGATTTTTTATTCATCAGATGTCTTTTGGAATCGATGCTGTCAAATGCTTTCAACCAAAACTAGTCCTTGATGTGACGCACAATGCCAACGTGGGGGTTTTTTTAAAAGACAGAAATGAAACAAAGAAACAACGCACATACTCGCGCACACACCGACGCACGACACACAACCATACACTAACGTCCAACACATAAACAACTACCACACACCCACCCACCCACCACTCACCACACACACACACACACCCCACACACACACACACACACACACACAAACCCCCCCCACAACAACACACACACATAGCAGCAACGCACGCAGTACGCACGCCACGCAGCACGCAGCCGTGCGCGCGCGCGCACCACACAACACACACACACACACACAAACAACCCACTCACACACACACCAACACACACACCCATCACAACACTCGCGTAATAAAACAGCACAAAAAACACATCTATTTTGCCAGTACAACAAGTTCCCGGGAGAGCGGTCTGGGGGAAGGGGGGAGGGAGGTGGAAGGTGGCGGTGGAGGCA
>JAFLJL010015037.1:67293-103064 GCA_018398815.1 Conus ventricosus | reverse complement strand
TATGTGTCGGGCAGAAAATCACAATATGATCAAAATACTAACGATAAACTGTTTGTAACAGATTGAGGATAAATATTGTTTTCCCACAACCAGTCAGTCCGACACATTAATGAACAATGAGGGGTTTTTGGTCATAAAGTTTAAACTGCTCCATAGTTTTAATAACAGAAATTTAATCTAATCCCATTATTATGTTAATCATACTCCTCTGTTAGAACTTGAACAGTTATAATAAAAGCCTATAAGCCTAAATGTGTAAGATTAATCCAATTCAGTCTGTAAGATCTTTTCTATTTATACTAATATCAATTTGTCGCTGTTGTTATGTCCTTATATCCTCGCGTTGAGAAAGAACAACTGACATTAAACTTTATAGTTTTTCAACTCTAAGTTTTTGCAGCTGAATAATAATTCCTTCATAAGATTGTCACTGAAACTCCGTCCCACAGCTCCATTTCGTGCCTCATCTATTAAAGACAGAAATTTCAAATATCATTGTAATGTGTCTCCTAATTTTGTGCGCGGAATGAACTGTAATTTTGTAGAAGCTTTCTTTAAACCGTTTCTCTTCTGTGGAGAATGTACAGTTTTGTTTCCGATACTGCTATTTCGATCTCTTTCCGAATATTGGTCCTCTGGCATAAGACTTATAAGTAAAGGACAGAGTTTGAAAGCTTTCTGAAACTTAATTGACGGTCAAAAATTCAATGGGCTTTATGCATTCAAATTTTATTCCCATTCTAAATATGTCTAAGTGCCATTTTGCAGTCCAGGTTTCGAACTATTTTAATATTCCATACTGGCCAGCATATTTGCTTCTACATTGCGTAGTTTGTTCTAGTTTAAGGCAACATTTTTGTTTTCGCCTAACCTCTTTGCGTTTATAGTTCACCATCTTTAAGTGTACTCAAAACCATACAAAGCGCGCTTATCTCAACCGTTCGTTCGAAAGTCCGCAACGTCCGCAAGGTCTTTATCTAAATTTTGTAGACACCGCAAGCGTTAATGTAACTCCCGATTCGTCAGGTCCGCCGAACATTATTTTTAGAACAACGAATATATTTTATTTCTAAAACAATGTGCAGGTTATCACATTTTCACGACTTACCCCTGTTTGTCTCCAATTTTTATATTTAAATGATCCGACCCTCCCACAAACTAATCTTTTAAACTGTAAATTAAGGGATTGCTAAAATTTCATAATCGCAATAAATGCAGCTTTCCCTGATGGAAGAGCTCTAAAACAGTTAAGGTCTCCATCATAAATAAGTTTTTCATCATGCTTAGATCATCCAAATGAACATAAAGTAATGAATGTATTGCAAAATCGTGCGATTTTCTCCCTCATAAGTATTTTGGGGGGGGGGGGGGTAACTCTAAATCTATGATTGTCACTGCAAAGCCTAACATTTTAGTCTAGCTCTTATCAAATAGTAACCTGCTTCTTCTTCATTGAAGAGTCAACATTGTTTTCCAGATTTGCATTGTTAAGTTGAGAGTAATGTCCGAAGTTACCCCATTGCTTCTTTAGTGACAGCAAAACCCTTAATATCCATCAGGTATTGTTAACTGCAAACTTTGCCCTGTTTTGGCCAACTATTAGAATCTTATTATTATTCCTTGGATTCACTTATATTAAACCATAACAACTTTGTAAAAAATTTCATGAAGTGCAACCATTCTGGTTCCGCAATTGTTATCCAAAACATTTCTAAAAACGAGGACGGTCTTGAGTTGTTATTGTTACAAACATATTTTAACGAAATAAAAATGAGTGCAATTTCAAAATACTAATGCCAAAATATTCAGTTGGGCCGCACTTACAATCTTAAAAAATAAAACAACTGACACCTATCATTCTGTGACCCAGACTGAAACCTTTCAAGTAAAGGTGAGTACGCCATTAAACAGATATCCAAACCCCCCAATTAAAAAAGACTACATCGCGAAAGTGTGGTTTAGTCATCCGATGCAGTTTATCAGAACCATTTAAACTTTGCTGTGTTTTGTGCATCAACTGGTGTGGAGTATCGAATGCTGATCATTTAAAATCATCCAGATCCTTTGGTGAGGTCAGTGTACAAATTTCATTTTTATTACACCTTCAGACGAAATTTTGACTGAACTGCAAGCACCATTGCCAAATGAAAAACCCGTTTAATCCATTCAGAAACAGAATAGACATGAAGGTTTTTGAAAGGATCGTAACAAAATTCAATATTAATGTTAAAGCCCGACTTTAAAAAAAGTTGGATTTTTAAATCATGGCTTAGGCACCCTTTATTTTGGGGCGTGCACAGAAAGTATAACTATGCCGGGAAAACCTCCTAATACATCTTTCTCTTCAGACACAACTGTTCATCTTGGTCCATAAGCAAGAGCATAAAACAGCGTGGACAACATTTATTTTAGACACTTCTAAGGGCCTAACAAAGCAGAATGAACGAATAAACGACTCAAATTCGTACTTACGTTTGGTGTTTGCTAGGTTCGCAAGCAAAAGGCAAGATCGAGCATAACTAAATCCCCCTACTGGCTTTGATGCACAAAAACAGTATTTGGGCAAATTAAGGACGCCTTTAATTCTACAGTTGTTTTGCCTTCAAGTATTAAAAGGTACCAACATGTTTTACAATTCGCAGATCAAAAGTTGACTTTGCTGTTGGCACTGGTTAATACATGCTACCTTCTGACCTCAGACTCCAGGTAGGAACAATAAGAACTACAACAATGAAATTCTTGTTGCAGGAAATAAACAAAAGGGTTTGGGCAAAACGACAAAAATTTCTGAGCCGGTAATATTACAAACAATAAACAAACAAGCCCCCCCCCCCCCAAAATAAGTCATCCAACCCCAAGACCCAAAGCCCAAAAGTCATTGAAGAACACGAAGTCCAAAAAAAAAAAGACCATGAATGTGAAAAGGCAGCACTTGTTTTTGGTTTAACGGGCCTAGGATTACTGGTCTTTATCTTACAAAAAAGAAACCCAACTTTTAAAGGCAACTAATGCCCAAAAGTCTCAGCCATAAAGCCAACTACTTTGCTTGCAGTAGACAAAAGCCAGCTAACAATACCTCCTAATATACCTGGAAAAGCTTTTTATAGCTTTACTGGCTATTTTTTTTAATAAACCCGCAAGATGATCAAGCTGTATTTTTACCCATAAATTTATCAGGTGGGGGGGATGGGCGATGGAGGCGCAAGGCTTTGACCTCCACCACCGCCCGTAATAGCCATCACCATGTAACTTATTGCAAATCCTAAGGCCGTTAAAACGCTCGCAATGTGACACCTTGCTCCTAAACAGTGTTCGTATTCATTCTGCTAGCGTTGTGTCTTCATATAAAATTTTGGATAGTTTCTCTTATTCTGCTCACTTGAGTTCGTAATTGTTCTCGGTTAGTAGACGCCGCTTCTATTCTTAATAATCCTTCTTCTTTAAGTTTATTTAGTCTTTTGTTTATTTCTTCTTTAACATCAGGCCCTAAAATTGGCGTCGTCAGCCTCAGCGATTTTTTCTTTTTCTCTTTCTATATCCTTTTTTAGTTCACTCATTTTGCTAAATTGTTATTAAAATTTACCTCAATGTTTTCAAAGCACGATCAAGGGGCCCCTAATTCTCTCTCAGGGATCCGTGGTTCGTGTATAGTTTTTAATGCTGTTTTCTTCTGAAAAAAATGCTTCTGCTTCTATTGCATTTATTATTTCATCTGCTGATTGATTTTAAAACTTGAAGTTCCATGTTTTGTATTTGGTTTTCTGTTGGGAGTTCTTGTGTGTGGTTTGAAGTTTAGCAACTGCCTCCTTATCTAATTTTGGTTTAGTAATGCCAAGGCATTTCGATCTTCCACCCTACTCTTTGTCTAATTGTATTCATGCCTACAAACTTTTATGAGTCTCGTTTATCGTAAGCTGAAAACGTTTTCCTTGTTTGTCTTTTAAAATACAAAATGGCCATCATCACTTTTTCAAAATCATCAAGGCTATAAATTCGGGAGGTTCCCAAAGGGCCCAAACTTGGTACAATGATCTAACCTTTCTTCCTGTTAATTCACGATGCAATGAGAGCTCGAGCGATGTTGTATCAAAGGAGTCATTTCACACATGTCGTCCTCCCGGGTCAAAAACATCATAATCACATCTTCAATGCCTGCCAAGTTTAAATAAATTTAAATTTTTTAATTTTTTTTTATAAAAATAGTCACAAGCATAAGGCTCGATTCTTGACCCACAGAAGACTGAAAGAGCCCTTTGGCGTGAAGGGAAATAAGCGGAATATTACTGTTCCAATAATCCGTCTACTAAATTTATTCAGATCAAAATCTTACTGTTAAATTTCCAGACCTAGGAGCGGATGAAGGATTGGGGCCAGGGTCTGGCGCGTCTACTTTCAAAAAAAGAACTCCTTCAACAACAGACCCTAACAGGACAGTTTTTAACAGAATCTAGGGCGGCAAGCGTTAAGAAAAATTTCAAAAAAACTTGAAGGGCAAAAAATATTTCTTTACATAATGCAGACATATTTTTAACCTAATTCTGATCTATGCTAACCGCGAATGAAAGGCTGATCTTGCGTTTCAAGAATCGAAAATGAAGAAGCACTAAACAAAGAAAAGGCGCTGAGGATGCTAAAGACGGCAAAAGGTTTGTAGCCGTAATTATGCGTAATGGAAATCGCTTTTTCATACCCCTAGATTTTGAGTTGTTAAAAGCGCATGCCCCATACTTTCAAGAGCATTAAAAGACAGATTGTCATATGAACTACTTTTAATGACTACAAAAGATGAGATGAAAGATGAAGAAGATGAAGATGATGATGTTGATGACAATATGATTATGATAATGATGATGATGATACGAACGATGATGAATGATAAAAATGGTCTCTGTCTCATCAAGTAATAAAAAAATGAGATGATGATGATGATGCTGGCTGGTCTGGCAGACACGCAGTGACGTGTGGCGCCCCCGTGGTCCCCGCTGACGCCGCTTCCGGGTACACGTGGCGGCCAGCAAAATGTTGGGGCACCGCACCTTCACCTGCAAGGACGACGCCACTGTGACCCGCGGCACCACCTGTCTGCCCGGGGGAGGCTGGTCTCCCCTGGGATATGTCTGTGGAGGTCACCTGAACACACTCCTGTCTTACTCTCACTGTCTGTCTCGTCCGTCTGTCTGTCTTGTCTGTCTGTCTGTCTGTACGTCTTTCTGTCAGTCCTGTCTGTCCGTCTGTCTGTCTTGTCCGTCTGTCTGTCCGTCTATCTGTCCGTCTGTCCATCTGTCTGTCTGTCTATCTGTCCTGTCTGTCTGCCTGTCTTGTCCGTCTGTCTGTCTGTCCGTCTGTCTGTCTGTCTTGTCCGTTTGTCTGTCCGTCCGTCTGTCTATCTGTCCTGTCTGTCCGTCTGTCTGTCTTGTCCGTCTGTCTGTCCGTTCGTCTGTCTGTCTGTCCTGTCTGTCCGTCTGTCTTGTCCGTCTGTCTGTCTGTCCGTCTGTCTGTCTCCCTCTCTGTCTCTCTTTCTGTCTATCTCTCTGTCTGTTTGTCTTTCTCTCTGTCTGTCTGTCTCTCTCTGTCTCTGTCACTGTCTCTGTCTTCTACCTGTCTGTCTGTTCCTCCCTCCCTCCCTCCTGCCTCCCTCCCTCCCTCCCTCTCTCTCTCTCTCTCTCTCTCTCTCTCTCTCCTCTCTCTCTCTCTCTCTCTCTCTCTCTTCTCTCTCTCTCTTCTCTCTCTCTTTGTGTTCTCCCTGTCTGTCGTCTGTCTGTCGTCTGTCTGCCACTCTCTGTCTCTGTGTATGTCTAAGTTGGTCTCTCTCTCTCTCTCTCTCTCTCTCTCTCCTCCTCTCTCTCTCCTCTCTCCTCTCTCTCTCCTCCTCTCCTCTCTCTCTCTCTCTCATTAAGATCAATCAATCAATCAATCTCTCTTTCTCTCTCTCTCTCTCTCTCTCTCTCTCTCTCTTCTCTCTCTCTCTCTCTCTCTCTCTCTCTCTCTTCTCTTCTCTCTCTCTCTTCTCCTCTCTCTCTCTCGTCTCTTCCACCCTCCCCTTACTCCCTCCCTCTCTTCTGTCCTTTGCCTCTCTCTCTTTCTCTCACAGTTCTACTATCTTCTTTCTGTCTTTCGTCTTACTACTCCCATTTCGTCTATTTCCATACTGACCATACTGCAAGGCTCTTATGTCTCTGTATGCGTCTCTCTCTCTTCTCTCTCCTCTCTCTTCTCTCTCTCTCTCTCTCTCTCTCCTCTCTCTCTCTTCTCTTCTGCTCTCCTCTCTGTGTCTCGCTTCCAGCTTCCCTTCCCCCCTCCCTATCTCTTTTTTCTCTCCCTCCCACCTCTCTCTCTCTACTCTCTGTCTGTCTGTTTCCTCTCTCTCTCTCCCTCTCTCTCTTCTCTCTCACTCTCTCTCTCTCCTCTCTCTCTCTCCTCTCTCTTCTCTTCCTCTCTCTCTCCTCTGTCTGTCTGTCTGTCTCTGTCTGTCTGTCTCTGTCTGTCTAACTGTCTGTCTCTCTGTCTGTCTGTCTGTCTGTCTCTCTCTCTCTCTCTCTAAGCACACGCGCACGCGTGTGCGTATGTGTGTGTGTGTGTGTGTGTGTGTGTGTGTGTGTGTGTGGTGTGTGTGTGTGTGTGTGAGTGTGTGTGTGTGTATCTGTTTCTCTGTCTGTGTCTGTGTCTATCTGTCTGTCTCTTCCTTATGTCATACAAGAAAAAGACATAGTATGCTTTCTAACCCAGTCCGTAACTGACATTTTTGTTTTCTGGTATTGTTACACTGCATTCATGTACAATTTCAAAGGGGCCCAGTCCTGTATGTATCTGAGACATCCTCTCTCTCTCTCTCTCTCTCTCTCTCTCTCTCTCTCTCTCTCTCCTCTCTCTCTCTCTCTCTCTCTCTCTTCTCTCTGTCTCTCTCTCTCTCTCTTTCTGTTCTGTCTGTACTGTCTGTCTGTCTCTGTCTCCGACTATGTCTCTCTCTCTCTCTCTCTCTCTCTCTCTCTCTCTCTTCTCTCTCTCTCTCTCTCTCTCTCTCTCTCTCTCTCTCCACACACACACACACACACACACACACAAATACTTCATATATCTTTCAAATGCAATATTGGTACCACCGATTCTTCCAGACTTACTGCTCCGCCCCAGGCCAATAAGATAATAGGAAACTGACTAAAGCTGAGCGAGCAAGAACAACAGATAATCAGGCACATGCTTGAAGAGTAGACATTGTAAACTGCGATGGCAGAAAGTACGCTAGAGCAGTCGCTTCATACGATCCATCGTTGTCAAGATCTTATTTTTCTTTTCAAATCGAGATTCATATAATTTTATGTCATGAGTTATTAAAAGGCAATTATTTGCGAAAAAAGCTGCATATGTTTGGTGCAATTTTCATGTCAGTCCAAGGACATTGTTATGTTGTTCAGAGGCATTGTGTTATCTCTTTTAGTCAGGTCTCAACACTGCATGTTGGTGTCTCTGACTCTCCAGGCTGCTCTGAAGGCTGGACGTACCACAACAGGCTTTGCTTCCTGCCGTCCACGGATGAAATGACCTATGACGATGCCAAAGCTCACTGCCAGAGTCTGCAGTCTGATGTGGCTGAAACCAGGACGGCGGAGGACAACCGATTTCTGATCATGCTGAGGTAAGGACCTCTCTCACAGCCCAGGACTCATCATGTCTCCTTCAGTGCCCAGGGCCAGTGGCATACTGACAGGGTCTTCATCCAAAAGGCAAATGCTAGGGGTTCTCTCGTGGACATTCAACGTGATCCCATGGTAGCGATATACCTGCAGTTGTTTTAGAGTGATCCCATTCTAAGGATATTTCTGTGGTTGTTAGATTGATCCCACTTCATGGATACTTCTGTAAGTTGTTAGAGTGATCCCATTTTAAGAATGTTTTCTGCATTGTTTAGAGTGATTCTATTTTAAGAATATTTCTGTAGTTGTTAGAGTGATTCTATTTTAAGATTATTTCTGTGGTTGTTTAGAGTGATTCTATTTTAAGAATATTTCTGTAGTGTTAGAATGATCCTATTTTAAGAATATCCTGTAGTTGTTCCTATTTAAGAATATTTCTCTAATTGTTTCAAGTGGAAGGCCCACTGGTCTGGGCATAACCATCTCAACGTACATGTAGCAAACTGCTGTTTGGTATACAACCTACCATTGACCGTTCTTTTTGCCATGAAATAGTTCACCTAGTAAACTCTGCCTGATTAATGGCTGAGAAGAAATCATGGCGCTAACTTAATGCTGGAAAATGACGTCCTTTTAATCGTCAGAAACGACAGTTCACCTAAAACCGCAATGACTCGCGAAGTACACCCTCATCGCTCAAATCTCATAGGCTTCTTGAAATCGAAGAAAGTGCCGATTGTTGAGACACTTGCCTTCAGAAACATGCCAGATGTAAGCCTGCAAACATCTCACACATAGTCACACACACAGAGGCAGGAGACACACACACAAGATGGCGGCGACGATCTGAAGCTGAACTAAGGCCTTGCTGAAAATAAGCGTATCAACAAGAAAAATGAGCAGAATAACCAGATCCAGAGGTTTAGGAGGTCGTCACACAAACTCGACATCTAAGAAAGAAAGCAAGAACCCTCCAAAACAGGAAGAATCTACAAGCTCAAAGAAAGAAGTTTTGGAGCGAGCTGCGCGTCAAGTTCAAACTGACAAGGAGAACAACCAAAAATGATAGCGAAGTGACCTACGGAGAAGAAAATCAAGCAAGTGTCATTAAACAATTAGAAAATTTGGTCGAGAAGCTAGCCGACAGGATCTCTTCACTAGAAAGAACCGTGAACGAGCAAACCGATCTGATAGCTAGCTTAGGAAACAAATCGGAAAATACACATCGGTTTGCTAGTCCCAACCTTGTCGACAGATCAACACAAACGTTGACGAGTTCCATGACGCCTTGTCGCACATACGCTGAAGCGGCAAGATCATCTCGATCACCCCCTAAACTACCCCTGAATAATGAACAAGAAGAAGTGCAGGGAAGGTGGAAAAGAAAACAATTTAGCAAAGAGAAGGTCCTGAAAGAAAGTAAAAAATGTGAAGCAGGAACAATTACAGAACAAAGCAAGGATCATGACGTCAAACAAGATGACGTAAAGAACAAAAAGAAATACGTATCCTATTCTGCTTCTACATCTGGTGGTGACTTGCCTCGTGTGCTCCTGATACATGACAGTATCATGAAGAAGGTTGATGCTCGGAGACTTGGCCTGTCATACGGTCTCCAGGTGGCAAAGAGAAGAGCTTATCAGATTGAGCATTGCACACGCTCACTGAACGAGGCAAAGCATCTCTGAATCCTGAACCCGAATGTGTAGTTCTGCATGTAGGAGTGAACGATTTGAAGGGAAAGATCCGGAGACATGCAGCACTGAATTGCAGAAATGCGTCAAGGAGGCCAAAGCTCAATTTCCTAAAGCCAAGATTGTGGTGAGTCAAGTGGCTCCTGTCAAAAATAAGATGCTAGACATTAAGAAAGATTGTTCAACGCAATGACAAGACAGAAACTACAGACAGAACACGACATTACTTTCGTCTCCTTTAACGAGTTGAAGGTGGAAGACAACAGAGTCCTGACGGCTGACGACGTTCACCCCACGACCAGAGGGCGAGCACCATCGCGAGGACCCTGGGCAAACACCTGCATGGAATGTTTTGGGAAAAGCCACGGAGGAGACCCGCAACCTTTCGTTACAGTTGCCCAGGTCTTCACCCTCCGCCTTTTCCACGTCCTTGGTTCTACTAAACTGGTCCTACTTTGACTCTCAGCTGTTTAACTCAATCGTCAAGATTTTCTGTTTTTCTTCTGCAGTCATATCTAAGATAGTTAATGTCCAAATGATATGATTATTGTGATATATATATATATATATATGAAAGCACATAAAAAGCCAAACATTACATTTTTACAGTGGAATTGTCGTTCAATAACGAAAAATCTATCTTACTTAAATCAATATTTAGTAACAAATAAGTTTCATGTTTTATTACTACAATCTTTAAATGTGAGCTGTGATAAATTACCTCATCTACCTGGATTTTACCACCCTCCAGTTTACGAACAATGTGGAGACAGAGTGCAAACAGCCATATATGTGCGTGAAGACCTGGACTTTTGTGAAAGAACTCCTCCAGTATCTAATAATATTTCCTCTGTGTCATGCTGTGCAGCCATGGTAAAGTTTGCTTCATCCTGATTCTTAATGTTGCTTCAATTTATCTTCCAAAAGGTCCTGATAATAAGAACACTGAATGGTTGAAAGGGTTCCAAGATCAAACGGATAAGTGGGTTATAGGGGTGATTTTAATGCACATGCCCCTTTTGGATAAGAGTTGTTCCTATATTTCTAGTAACCGTTTTTAGATAACCTTGCGGATTCTGTTCTTTACATACTGAATAATGGAAACATAAACTCGTATTCCAGATGTATCTAACCATAACCCTCAGCCATCGATTTAACTTTTGTATCTCCATCATTGGTAGTCAATGCAGTGTGGGAAACGGGAAGTGACTCTTTAGGATCAGATCATATTCACAGTCATAATATCTTTAAATAACCATAGCAGAAGAAAAAAAAAACCAGAAGATGTTATCCAAAGTATAATTACAAGGGTGCAGATTGGTCACTCTTCAAAGACACCCTTAAAAACATAAATTTAGACTATTCTATGAAGAAAATATAGACGATCAGTATGATAAATTTTGTAAATTTATTCTAACAGCAGCAGATAAATCGATCCAAAAATAAAAAGCACAAAATCTAAAAAACAATAATGGAAATGTGTGGTGGAACAAGGAATGTGAACGCGCAAATAACAGAAAAAAGAAAGATTTAAGATATATTGTAAAAAGAGGTCAACAAGTAATCATGAAAAAATGAAAAAGAGGGTAAAGAAAGTGATGATGCAATAGAATATGCAAAATTGCAACACTGGAATGATTTTTGTAACACTGAAGTGAAACATTGCAAGGATATGGGAAAAGTATGGGAAGAACTGAAAGCTATGAAAAATGGAAATTGACATCACCACAGTATCCCATAAAAATAGATAACAACAATTTTCCCACTGCTGAAGAGAAAGCAGAATTTTTTGTAAACCTATTCGCTGATGTCAGCCGCCTGAGGGTCTAACAAAAATCTGACCGAACTTATAGAGAAAAAGAAGAAAGTAATATAACATATGAAATCCACCACCAGATAATAGCATTAACATTAATGCTCCTATAACTGTACAAGAAGTAAAAGAAGCCATTAGAGCCATTCCACTGAGGAAATCATCAGTTGGTTTAGATGCAATATCTAATCAGATGCTAAAGAATTTACCTGAAAATCTTGTGGTTTTTCTTCATGCTTTTTTTAAGTACTTGCTGGAACAGTAGTGACATGCCCAAAATATGGAAACAGACAATTGTTGTCCCAGTTCATAAACAAGGAAAAATCTTCTAGCGATCCTAAAAACTACAGACCTATAGCATTAACATCACACGTCTGTAAACTATCGAAAGAATTGTTTGAATAGACTAGCACATTACTGTGAAAAAAATGACATCATTCCTATTAATCAAGCAGGCTTTCGTAAAGGGAGATCTACTACAGAAATATTAGATGAAATTATCAACAAATATAAAGAAACAATTTGCAAGACGTAAATGTGTCCTGGCTACATTTTTTGACATAAACAGGCTACGATCAAGTATGCATTCACAGCTATTAAACAAACTTAAAAAATATTGGACTATCAGGAAATGTATACAATTATGTTAAATGCTTTCTCAAAGATAGAGTAATACAAACAAGAGTAGGAAAAACATATTCCACCAGCAGAACTTTGTCGATGGGAATCCCTCAAGGGTCAGTGTTAGCTCCCCTTCTTTTCTCATTGCTATTGCATGATTTGCCAAATAAGTTATCTAAAAAGGTAGTCCTCGTTCAATATGCGACGACATATGCATGTGGATGGAAGTAGCTCTTAAAAAGAAAACTCCACAGCGTGATATAAATTTCAACAAAAAGATCTATCAAGACGAACTAAATAGGATGGCGGAATACATGAAGTTAAATGGATTAAACTTGTCTATTGAAAAAACAAACATCATTCTTTTCAATAGTGGTAATAATCCAGATAAACTGCCTGTTTTTACATTGGGCGAAACACCTCTTAAATACTTACAGAAGTTAAATTCCTAGGAGTCCATTTACATCTAAACTATCATGGAACACTCATATTGAATACTTATTAACAAAGGCGAGGAAAACATTAAATTTTCTTAAAATTATTTGTAAAGAAAAATGGGGACAGAACTCATCCACATTGATAACTTTATGTAAATCTTTAATGAGGTCGAAAATAACATATGCCAAGAAGTAATCTTTAGCGCTCCTAAATACCTATTGAAAAAGCTTGAAAGTATTGAATGAAGGCATTGAAATTAGCACTTGGCCTTCCGGTGCATGCATCATCTTCTCGTTCGTATTACGAAGCGCAGAGCTTCCCTTAGATGAATACAGAGAGTTAGCGTGTTGTAAATTTGTTATCAAGAGTACAACTAATAAAACGCACATTAGATCTGAAATAAAAAATGAGGTCAGATATTGACTTTCCTAAAAGAGCAAAATCTATAGCTCTCAAAAAACCCCTGGCAACTTACACATCAAAATGTATTACCGATTCTGGTGTTTTCAATCGATAAACAAATGCACTATCCATTAAAACCGTTATTTTCTCCTATACCACCATGGAGCTTAATAAGGCATATTTTGATATTGATCATACCAATATTAAAAAAGATGAAAACATAAATTTGTTAGCAAGCTATATTAAATGTCATGTTTAAAAGAACTATTCAAATTATCTGAAAATATACACAGACGGTTCGTGCATTGATAAACAAACAGGTTGTGCATTCTTAATTCCAGACTTAAGAGTAGAGAAATCATTTTATATCGGAATTAACAAATCGATATTTACAGCAGAATTAACAGCGATACTCCTGGCTTTAAATTACCTTTATAAACTTTCCAAGAACAGTATTTCAAATTCTGTTCTGTGTTGATTCAAATCAGTTCTTCAGGCATTAAAAAGTTTTTCAATTGCACACAAGACCTGAAATGATCATAGAGATAAGTTGCATGATACACATGCTAATTGCAAGAGGAACCCATGTAGCTTTTTGTTGGATTCCTTCACATTGTTCTTTTCATTACAATGAAAAAGTAGACAGGGCAGCTAAACGTGGGGCCAAAAATAGTTTTGATTCAGAATTGTTTGATTTTCCCTTATCAGTACATGAACAGTGTAACTTAGTTAAGTCGCATATCTGGAAAGCTTTCGAATATAGTATGGTAGATCACATCAATAAAGATCAGTTTGATATTAAAAGAATCAAGAGAATTTTAACTTTATAGAAAATTACTCTCATTAATGTACAGGTGGAAACTTAATGCATTTAAAACAAAATATGTAAAAAGCGTAGTTTGCGTATGTGGAAACAAAAATTACTCCAGTTCATATTGTTTCATGCAGTGACATGAAAAAAACCATTCCAGTATTGAAGCAAAATACTGTGCAGGCTATTTTTGAGTCACCAGCTTTAACGTATGAATTCTTTGTACACTTAGAACGCACCCCTATTGGAAGATACTTATAACATTTTTATTAACTTTATTTGCGGGGGAGGAGAAAGGAGGAGGGTTGGAGTGGATAATATATGGTGGGGATGGGGGGGGGGGGGGGGGGGGGGGGGGTGGTGGGGGGGGGAAGCAAAGTTGTTGTTTTTTAAAAACTACTTTCATGCGTTTTGACCCTTTTAATTGATTAGTTAGTTGTTGGTTTTATGAATTTTGTTTTATGTTAATCTTCACTTATGACTTATGTAAAGATATTCGCACACTTACACATCCACAACTATCTCACTCAACACACACAGGCACACACACCACACACACACACACACACACACACACACACAAAACACACACACACACACACGCACGCACGCACGCACGCCACGCACACTTACACACTCACTACACACACAACACCACACACACACACACACACAAAACACACCCCACACACACACCACACACACACATTCGCGTGCACGTGCACCCATACATATACACATGCAACATTATGTGCACGCTTGCAATTACTTCCGTACACATTCACCTTTTTTTTCTTTTTTTTTTTTCTTTTTTTTTTTTTTTTCTTGTGTTTTTTTTCGTCTAATATCACTAAAAAGTGGATAGACGTTAAATGAAAGACACACACACAGAGGCAGGAATACAATCCCCTTCCATTGACTGGACGCGTTGCTGTGCTAGCGAATACGGAAACTGATTCCCCCTTTTAAATGATCACATCCAATGACAAACAACTGAACGTTTCTCTGTGAATTCCCGTTGAAACGATCACATCCAGTGAAACACAATTGAACGTTTCTGTTTGAATACCCGTTGAAACGATCACATCCAGCGACAAACAATTGAATCTTTCTGTTTTAATCCCCGTTTAACGATAACATCCAGCGACAACAATTAAATTTTCAGCTTTTCAATGAATGCTGTCACGTATATAGCAGGCTGGCGCCGGTGCGAACACGTATGTTCGTTGCTTTCACTTGGATTGGCTGTCTTTTCAGAGTGATCCTATGTGGATATATACCTTCACCCCCAACTTGATGGTGAGCTGTAAACATAGACAGGCCGACTTATACCGAATTCTGTGCTCTATTTTGAGCAGTGTATTTCTTCAAGAGATCCGAAGTATGGTGCTGTTTTGTGAAATCTTCATGCTGGAGTTGGCTGGAAAGTTTACAACTATCATGCATGTGGTGTCCAGTTTTGGGTGTGCTAGCACTAGTAATTGCAAGGAAAGTGTCTGTGGTCAAGTCTATCACAACCTGCCCACAGTTGTTTATCCAAGCAGGGGCCAAACATCACCAGGACAATTTCAGGGTTGCAAGCTGAATTATAATAAACTGGATGAGTAGGGCAATGTTCCCAGTGCTAGAGGTGAGCCTCCCATTCTGTGAGCTGTAGCTGTTCAGGTCCGGGACTGGGCACTAGAGTTGTTCCCTCTTGACCATGCTTACCAGGCCTGCCTGCCACACTCAAACGTACATGACTTCCACTGTATGTTCAATCCTCAGCACACACAACACACACACACACACACACAAACCAGTTCTGAGAAGTTCAAACATACATGACCTCCACTACATCTCCAATCCTCAGCAGACACACACCAAGTCATATTGTTTTGAAGCCTTTATTCAGATCACTACATAGCATCTTATGAACACAAGAAACCCCCGTTATAACATAAACAGACTGTAACACCCCCGTTATAACATAAACAGACTGTAACATCCTGCTAACGGTTTCACCTTGCAGACTCAGAGCAGATCAAGTTGAAGAAAGCAGAAATGAGGAGCCTTGAGCAAAAAGGTGACCTCTTGGTAAGTACAATAGAGTCTGCTTAGCACAAGTGTGTGTGTGTGTGGGGGGGGGGTCATGGGGGTGACTTGATCAGGGGCTTCATCTGTGGGATTTTCCAGTCCCAGCCAGCTGCTACTTCAAGTGCAGAGTGCTATGGGCTGCCATGGGCAGACTAGAACATCACAGTGCCCTTCACTTCTGCGTGTTCTCTTAAAGTGTGGAACAGCCAACGGCCTCTGTACCATGATGGGACAAGAAACGCAGCCAGCCGTACAACTGACGGCAGTGGAAGACATTTTTCCCTCCCTAACATGTACATACAGTTACTGTTGACAGTGAAAAACATTCTTCCTCCCTGACATGTACATACAGTTACTGCTGATAGTGAAAGAAACTCTTGCACCTGCCTCTGTAGGTGGATGTTTGGACCACCATGGACCTCAAGGTCACATGACCACTGGTAGATCAGTAAAAACTCGGCAATAAACTGGCCATTGCTCACACAGGAGTGCAATCCTGTGCGACTGTTGGGAGCATGACCCAGTGTGTCCACCATTCCATACAGGAAAGGGAACACCAGGTCAGTTTCACTGACTATGGTCCAAACTAATCCTATCGGGAGCATGACCTCAATGTGTCCATCATTCCATGCTGGAAAGGTACACACCACCAGGCTCACCTTCACTCCCCACACATTGCAACAGGCTGGTCATGGACACTATACAAAGCAAGAAACCAAAGCTGGTGTTACCATGGTTCCTGGCCAGGGGCACTACAGATACACTGAAACCAAAGCTGGTGTTACCATGGTTCACATCGTCATCTACCTGAAAGGCAGAGATGGGGCACGTTGTTGGCAAAGGCGGCATGACCCACACAACCACCTGAACCCAGTGACCCCCACCCCCTCCCACTAGCAGTACCTGATAAGCCCCACTACCTGATAAACTCCCACTACCTGATGACCCACAAATACCTAGTGATCCCCACTACCTGATGACCCCCAAGTACCTGTGACTCCCCACTAACCTGATGACCCCAGTACCTGGTGACCCCAATTACTGGTGAACCCCAAGTACCTGATGATCCCCACGTACTGGTGACCCCTGAGTACCTGGAGACCCCACTACCTGATAAACGCCCACTACCTGGTGACTCTCAAGTACCTGGTGACCCCCAAACTACCTGGTGACCCCCAACTACCTGGTGACTCCCCACTACTGGTGACCCCCAAGTACCTGGTGACCTTCTGGTGATCCCCCAAATCAGTGACCACTACCTGGCAAGTCCAACCCTGATGACCCCACTACCCAATGGCTTACCCCCACCTCCCCTTACCACACTACCAGTGTCCTCTACCATCCGGTGACCCCCCCTAGATAGTGACCCCCGCTAACTGACCATCCCCACTATCTGATGACCCCGCTAACTGCCCCCCCCCCCCCCCCCCCCCCCCCCCCCCCCCCCCCCCCCCCCCCCCCCCCCCCCCCCCCCCACTCTGCCTCTCTGTGGCTTCTGTATGACCAGGGCCTTGACAACATCTTCACTCTCTGCACTTTGCTTGTCTTAAGAAAACAGATGATAAACAGAAGTAAAAAGAAAAATATGAACATTAGGCTTTTTTTCTTATCTGAGAGATATTCAGGGGAGGGGAGGGGGGGTGGGGGGGGAGTCAGTTACTATCTTTAATTAATGTCACCATGCCAGCACACCAAGTTACAATCAATTAAAATAATATAAATTAGCATAAATAATATAACATAATTATCATATAATACAATACTATATTTAAATATAACATAATATTTTATGTAGGAAAATGCACAACTATTTACCACTTGCAAGTTACTTCATAAAGAGAGTGGACCAAGAGAAGGGAGACAATCAGTGATATATATATAACGACAAACAGGCAACCACTAGATGGGACTCGCTAGATTATTCAAAGCCACTATAATTTGGACAGTAACATCAACCTGCCAGCAACATACATGCTGTATGTAGCACTGATCTAAAACAACTGTCAAACATACATACTACAGTCTGGGATAAATGAACTAAACAAACACTGAAAACAATGTTTAACAAGCAAACCATAATTATCAACATACAACTTGACAACAACAAACTAATAATATATGTCATAGCACCAAATCATTGGATGACTTGCAAATGTCTTTGCTAATATCTTAAGCAGTGTATTGCCGAAACATCACTGTCCATTTCTAACGCACAAGGACAAAAGGCCATTGCAGATCCAGGCCGGGAACAAACAGGAGCGGGAAAAAAAAATAGAGTGGAACCAAGAGGTATATACAAAAAAAACCCCAAAAAAACATACTGGACATTGCCATACAACAGCCGCATGTGTTGGAGAAAATGTACTAAAAATGTACAATGCATATATCCTCTCCATCATGTGTATACTAAAAGCTTGACACAGGACTACGACATGAATCAAAGCACCTCAAAATAATATGCATGAAGATTAACAACAACAAAGTTGTAAAGATATAACAGTTTTGAAAAGATTGTGGGAGAAAAAGTCTGAACATCATAGCACACAATGACACCTTGAAACACTGTTCTTCATTTAGATGGTGACATGCTAGCCCTCATGCAGACACTATTTTAATCTGCATGAACGCCACAGACACTATGGACATGTCACGAGGCTAGAGGCAACCTTAATCATTCAACTCATACTTTCTCTTATTTGTTTACATGAACAATGATGTATGTACTACACACCTACATCAATCAGTCCAAAATGAAGGCACTAATGATTATTGACACAAATATTTTTTTTTTAGAAATGTAGTCGACAAAAAACGTCCTACATCACATGCCTATCATGAATGAAGCATTTACAGACACGTAAAAAAAAACATAACCAAAACCAGCAGGCGCGGACTTCTTCATGAAAAACACAAGTTTCTCAGTCATGGTGGCACAAAGAATGTAAGGATAAGAAACAGAGGCAGCTAAAGAAAATAGAACAGAACCAAAGAACATGAGGATAAGCAGAGATGGGATTTTTCCGCCGATTGGCGGATTTCCATCTTTTTGATGGCCCCAGGGGTCGTTTTTGAGATCAGTGTAAATCCGTTGAGAAAATTGGGGGGGGGGGGGGGGGGGGGGGGGGGGGGGGGGTGGTAGAGGTGGGTTTGTGATGAAGCTAATGTACGGCGAGAGGTCGATCGATATTGTGTTTCAATTGATCCGTTCGCAAATGGATGTTTTCGGTGTACAGACAGAAAATGCAGTGACTTTCTTGAGAGCTTTATGAAATGCAGTGACTTTCTTGAGGGCGCTTTATTTGATATAATAAATATATCGAGTACTGAAGGCCCATTTATGTTGCTAATTTAATGAATGCAGTGACTTACTTGAGATTCATTTTACTGTCATAATGAAAAAGCGACTTACATGAGGCGATATAATGCATATAGTTTTAAACTGAAGCTCATTTATGTTGCTATAATGAATGTAGTGTTCATTTATGCTAACATATGAATACAGTGACAAACTTCAGGCTAATTTTAAGTTCACATCATAAATATTAACTGGACTTCAGGCTCATTTCTATGCATGGCAGTCGGGCCTAGGTGAAAATCAGTCTGTTTAGTTTTCTGGTGCTCCGGCGTTGAACCTGTTCGGGGACCTTCACGCTTTGACAAGCGCTGGCATCATGCGTACACCACGCATGTGTTTATCAGCTGCAGACTGAGTACTGCTTGATTTTTTTGTGGTGAAGTTTTCTCTTGTGATTAATGCATTATTATTCTTCCACACTCCATAACTGGATATAATTAACTCTGCGAGTGATTTGTGTGTTGTGATTCTGCTTTGTGCCATTTGATATAACTTCGGTTCATACCGCGTTCTTAATTCTTTTTTGTTTTTTTTCCATGGGTGTTGTTCATCAGTTGCCGGCGGAGAGTGACTTGCCAGACGGCCCGGGACTGTGTGGCGCAGTGCTGAGACTTGTACACTCCACCAAGCGCTTATTTTCCTTCTCTCTCTCTCTCTCTCGCACGTGCATGCATGCGTGCGTGCGTGCGTGCGTGTGTGTGTGTGTGTGCGTGTTGTTGCTGTGTTGCTCTCTCTCTCTCTCTCTCTCTCTCTCTCTCTCTCTCTCTCTTCTCTCTCTCTCTCTTCTCGTACTGAACCAATAGATCCGCCCCTGAAGCCTGCGCCACGAGCATCCCTGTATTCGGTACTATAAATTTGCCCTCCACACCGGTGATGTAGTGTAGTGAGGGAAGAGAGAGAGAGAGAGAGAGAGAGAGAGAGAGAGAGAGAGAGAGAGAGAGAGAGAGAGAGAGAATGTTTTCTTTCTTTTGTTTTGTTGTTGTTGTTTTTCCCATCGTAGTCAAAGATTTCGTACGTGGGCAGTTTTGATTTCTAATGTTCTTCGTTAATTTGTTTTTCCTTCCTTCTCTCTATTTATCTATTCATTCATTTATTTATTCATTTACTTGCCCCTCCCGCTACCCTCTTTCTCCTTCACATTCTCTGTGATTATTTTTTCTGGCTCGTTCCTCCGTTCACCTCATTCCTTCTGACTATTCTTCTTCACTGTTTCTCTTTCTTTCCTTCGTCTTCTCTCTCTTCTCTCTCTCTCTCTCTCTCTCTCTCTCTCTCTCTCTCCTCCCTCCCCCGCCCTTTACCTCTCTCTTTCTCTGTCTGTCTGTCCGTCTCCCTCTCTCTCTCTCTCTCTCTCTCTCGTGTGTGTGTGTGTGTGTGGTGTGTGTGTGTGTGTGTGTGTGTGTGTGTCTGTCTGTCTCTGTCTCTGTCAGTCTGTCTGTCTGTTTCTCTCGTCTGTCTCTGTCTCTTCTCTCGTCTCTCTCTCTCTCTCTCTCCTAGCTCAACTCAAAACGGCTGCTACTAGATTCTCTGCAGGCCGTCTAAGCAATTTTTTTTAATTAACCAGCCGAATGCTGTCCGCTTCCGTGACAAGCTCTGGGCAGCGGCATAGTGGTGTTACGTTGAACGTAACTCACCGACTGTAGGGGTTAGAAAAACAGAACTATCGTCCGTATGTCACGCCATTTGGCCTTTCCCCAGAACAGGTTATAAACCTCACTTGCTGATTTAAAACACACACACACACACACACACACACATAAACACACACACACACACACACACACCACACACACCACACACACACACACACCAACACACACACAACACACACACACACACACACAACTCACGGACATTCTGGAATTCGAATTCCTCTGACAACTCATCTGTTACTCCAGAGATGCAAGTTTGTTTGTTTGTTTGTTTGTTTTTTCGATACTGTCACGCATTTGTCAAAGAGACCACTGTATTTCTCCCCTTTCCCCGTTTCTTATTTTCCCTCATACCACAACCCTAACCTATTCAACCGGAAGCTACTCACTCACTCACGCCCCCACCACATCCTCCACTCTCTCCTTTTGGTTCGTCTCTTTCCCCTCTGTACTTTTTTTAGCCCCCCCCCCCCCCCCATCCCGCCCCCTCCCACTCTCTCTCTCTCCTTTTTCTTATCATGATTCGCGTTGTGGTACACCTGTACCTGTACACCTGTAGTATGTCACATGCATTTGTATCTCAGAGATGATGTATGTCATCACTCCAGCAAAAAAAGCTGAGGATTATACATAAATTTTCTCTCTCTCTCTCTCTCTCTCTCTCTCTCTCTCTCTCTGTTAGTTCTTTGATTTAACGTCTATAGTTCTTTGGTTTAACGTCTATAGTTCAAGGACCAACTGAAGAAGCAACTATCCCAAGCGGACATCAACCCAAGACTTGGGAGCAGTCAGCGTCAGACAGAGGTAGCTGGAGAGCTTCAACGCTCAGGGGAACGCAACACTTCGAGAAAACCAGACGACAGAACATCCAGGAGAAGAGAAGGAGAAGGAAAGACCCAGGTCCGCAGCCCAACAACGCAGGCCAGATCTACACCTGCCCACAATGCCACAGATCCTGTAGATCACGAATTGGACTAATTAGTCATCAAAAGGCATGCCGCCCATCCCTGGCGGGAACTTCCCACTAATATTCGCAAGCGAAGAACGAGCCATCATCACCATCAACAGTCATGCATTTGTCAAAGCGACTATTCTCCGTTCCCCTCTTTTTCCATTCTCTCTGTATTTGGTTCTTCCTCATCTACCCCAACCCCAACCCATTCACCTCCATCCCCCCCTCCCGTCTCCCATCCTCTCTCGCCTTCTTCTTCGTCTCTCTCTTGCTGTATTTCTTTAGTCCATTCCTCCTCCTCCTCCTCCTCCATCTCCTCCTCCTCCTCCTCTGTGTGTGTGTGTGTGTGTGTGTGTGTGTGTGTGTGTGTGTGTGTGTGTGTGTGTGATTTCTCTGTGTCTCACCCTTCCTCTCATGTTTTCTTGACCAAAGCACCGTAACATCATTACATCACGGACTTAGTTCTTCTCTCTCTCTCTCTCTCTCTCTTCTCTCTCTCTGGCGCCAAGATGGGATCCATTACCAGGCAGCCAGTCCAAATACTGGCAGGCTCCATCAGGCCTTAATCTCTCCCTGTGTGCCTGACTAACATTACGTACATGGATGAGTTGGTACCATGTTTACACTCGCATAATTAAACACACAGTCCGGTTTCATACTTGCCTGTCTTCTCGTTTCAACATCATGAGCTTTTGTGAATGTAGTCCTCATTCCTCAAGCTTCCCGAATCCCCTGTCAAGACAGTCACAAATCAGGGTAAGAGCTGTGGGAATGTCCAAAGATACCCGAACCTGACTGTCCCCATTCCAGTTTCGAACAACAACAAAACCAACAAGAACTACAACAAAACCAACAGGATCAACAACAAAGAGACAACATCGTTTGTCAAGAAATAGCGATGCGGTCATAGAAAAACGCCATCAGCTAACACTATAGAAAATGTCATCAGCTAACACTATAGAAAACGTCATCAGCTAACACTATAGAACACGTCATCAGCTAACACTATAGAACACGTCATCAGCTAACACTATAGAACACGTCATCAGCCAACACTATAGAACACGTGCAACATTCCTCCACCAGCTGACGTCCGCCCTTTTAGCTAAAGAAGAATAAATTGTGTTACTCAGCAACCATTCTTTGTTTGTTTGTTTGAGAGTGAGCTTATTTGGGTAAGCTGAGCAGTTCCATCCCTACTTCCCAGCCTTAACCCCCACCTTCCGCCTCCACTGGATCTGACCCCATGCCTCACACTAAAATATTTTCTTTGTGAGTGTATTGAGTCGAAAAATGAGGATAAGATCAGCAGCCTTTCCGCCACACCCTCATCCCTTTTGCCACCCACCCACCTCCCCCTTTCTAAAACCCCTTCCATGACCACTCCCTGTGACCTCAAGAACGTTTGACAAGCTCAAGAAATGCCCCGCCTCCCGTCCCCCTCCCTCCATACGAACAAAATAATCCGCTCCCCCTATCTCCCCTCCTGTCGGACCCAATACAACGAGGTCAGTGGATCGTATGCGACTACCGTCCAGTTTACACAAGCACTCTGTCACACATTGTTCACTGCAGCGTTGTTCTTCTTCGTGGACTCGGCTTAGATTTTTGTTCGTCAGCAAAATTTATGTCAGGATGTTCAACGTACCTTTCTGCCAAGATATAGGGAGGTGGAGATGCGGAGTGTGGGCTGCTTTGGAGCAGACAGGTTGGATATTCGGGTTATTTGTTGCACGTTCCCTTTACCTTTGGTGCTGATGGGAAATGAACATTGAGTTTGCCGCTTGGGCGTCCTCTCTCTTCTCTCTCTCTCTCTCTCTCTCTCTCTCTCTTTCTCTCCCTCTCCCCCTCTCTCTCTCTCTCTCTCTCTCTCTTCACGACTCAGCCGAAGTATGACAGTGATGCTGGAAATGATGACAGGGGAGATAAACTAAAAGAATATATGAAGATATGAAAGTTTGAAGGAAACAAAAACCTTTTAGAAAAAAACAAAAAAAAAACACACAATAAGAATGCATTACACATGTTATTGGTTCCATTACCGATTAAAAAAAAAAAACACGTTTTGGACGTGTATGTCTAGCATTTCGTTGAAAAAGAAACAACCAAAGAATAGAATACCCATATAACTGGTTTCAGCACGTAAAAAAATTGTTGGATAAAAACGCGTCGTAAAATGGCACTGATGACTTGCCAGAAGTCAATGATAAAAATATGAATGGTCTAATTCACCATGAAGAAGTTCAGATAGCGCTCAGAAAAAAAGGTGCTATTCCTGGAATAGTCTGGGGAGTTCCTGAAACTCATTGCAAACAAATGTTGATTTATAATACAGTTTTTTGACGCATTCTGTGAAAGGAGTATCTTTCCAGAAAGGTGGCGTGAGTCTGTGATGCTTCTGCTGTACAAGATGGATAATGTAGGTACTACTAATAATTATAGGGGTATTTCAGCGTCAAATGTGAGTAGTCAAGTGTTCAGCGCCGTTCCAAATCAAAGCAACAAGAACACGTGGATGATGCTAACTGCCAATCACCAAGCAGCAAAGCATGGATTTTCAACTTGGATGATGCTAACTGCCAATCACCAAGCAGCAAGGGCATGGATTTTCAACTTGGATGATGCTAACTGCCAATCACCAAGCAGCAAGGGCATGGATTTTCAACTTGGATGATGCTAACTGCCAATCACCAAGCCACGAGGGCATGGATTTTCAACTTGGATGATACTAACTGCCAATCACCAAGCCACGAGGGCATGGATTTTCAACTTGGATGATGCTTACTGCCAATCACCAAAGCATGGATTTTCAACTTGGACGATACTAACTGCCAATCACCAAGCAGCAAGGGCATGGATTTTTGTTTCTTCTCTTGATTCTATTTCAAAGACAGTTTTCTCTTAATCGCAAATTGTATATAGCATTTATTAACTTTAAAAAGACGTTTCATTCGATCTACAGAAATTCAATTTGGCCTTACTTACTAAAAATGGGATTAGTGAAAAAACGTTTCATATGCGTTTATAGAAGTAGGTATAATGTTGCCAAAACAAGAATGTGTTGTGGTACACTACTCACATATTACATACATTGTACTAGAGGTGTAAAACAGGGAAATGTTTGTATCCCTTTTCTCTTCTCTTTGTTCATAAACGAGCTAGCGCTAGAAATAACAATAACGGAAGACATGGTGCTAGGTTTACTACAGCTTATATGGACTGTTCATCTTACTTTCTGCTGATCAAATAGTTTTATTATCTGAAACAGCTTTTGATTTCCAGCCCACAAATAAATACTTTGAAGATTTCAGCTAACCAGTTGCAATTCAAGGCTACCTTGAAGAAGAGTAATATTTCATAGTTTTTCTCCTTCTTCTCTTCTTTTTGTTTTGTTTTTGTTTTGAAAGAGGGGCACTTGACAGCCAGGGAACTATGGGTATATAATGATATCGCAATGCCTGTAGTTAATGCCTGCAAGCATCTTGGAATCTTTTTCTCTGCTCGTTTGATGATCCTTGTAGCTGCTAGCAAAGATATTTCTGGAAATGAAAGCATCGTTTTTTAAAATATATTTTCAAAAAAGCTACACCCTTTGTCAACATTTTGACACCTACATACAACCGATTATTCTATATGGCTCTGAGTTATTCTATATGGCTCTGAGTTATTCTATATGGCTCTGAGTTATTCTATATGTGCTCTGTGTTATTCTATATGGCTCTGAGTTGTGCGGACTGGGGTAGAAAAGACAGTATGCACTTTGAGTCAGTTCACTTATTTGGCCTTGAAAAGGTTTTAGGGGTGGATATAAAAATCCAAATGACTTAGTATATGGACATACAAACGGGTACCCACTCCACATAAATGCAGCAATCAGGTGCATTCCTGACTTGACTTGACTTGACTTGATCCCTTAGACGTCGGTCCGTGGGGCACCCCTGAGCAGTGACAACCGCCCTTCTCCATTCCTCTCTGTTCTCTGCCCTCGTAATGTATTTCTCAGCCGCAGGCCTGTCCACTCCGTGATGTCATCCTCCCATCTTTTCCTTTGTCGCCCCTCTTCGCCTTTGTCCTGGTACTGTGCCCTGCATGATTGTCTTGGCAAGGCCTGTTGATCGTATGATGTGTCCATACCATTTCAGTTTGCGTCTTTTTACTGAGGTTAGGAGATCGACTTTATGGACCAATTTCATTCTCGATGCGCTTTTTAACTTCCACATTGCTGATGTGATCTCTGTATGAGATGCCAAGGAGTCGCCCTGAAGCACCTCATTTCCATTGTTTGGATCTTTTTCAAGGTCTGGATTTCAACGTCATGACTCACAAGCATATAAGAATATCGCCATGACTAAGGATCGCATCAGTCTAATCTTTGAGCTGATGGAGATGTTTGTGTTTCTCCAAAGAGGCGTTAGCTTAGATAGCGTGGCTGTGGTCTGAGCGACTCTTGAGATGATTTCAGGTCTTGACCCTTCATCTGAGATTGTTGCCCCAAGCACTTAAATGTGTTGACTGGCTCAAGCTTTCTGCTGTTGATGGTTATGTCTTGGGTAAAGCCCATTGGGTTGTTAGTCATGACCTTTTTCTTTTCCGCATTTATTCCATACCATAATCAGCCGAGGTGTTGTTGAGTCTGTTGATCAGGTGCACTAGCTCTTGTTCGTTTCCAGCTAGTCCATCTATGTCGTCGGCAAAACGGAGGTTGGTGATGGTTCTCCCTCCAATATTTACGGTTCCTTCATGGTCTTCTAGCGCATCGGTCATAATTCTTTCAAGGAAGACATTGAAAAGTGTGGGGGAGAGTAGACAGCCCTGTCGCACTCCAACGGTAGTTCGGAACCACTCGCCTATGTTGTTACCGAAGAAAAACGGCACTGGTGGCTTTATTGTAGAGGCTTTCAATAATTCTGATGAGGTTGGCATTGATGTTGAAGATTTCATTGTTGCCCATAATGCTTGTGCCACACTCGATCGAAGGCCTTCTTGAAGTCTATGAATACGTGGTACAGATGTTGTTGGTGTTGGCTGTACTTCTCACACAGTATTCTTAGATTGAATATCTGCTCTATGGTACTTCGTCCTGGCCTGAACCCCGCCTGTTTTTTCAGCGATGATCTTTTCTGCTTGTGGGTTCTGTTATTCAGGATTACTTTCAGCATAACTTTGCTTGGGTGGCTGATGAGGCTAATCGTGCGATAATTTTGGCATTGCTGTAGGTTGCCTTTCTTTGGTAACGTGATGATAAGTGACTGCGTCCAGGGAGTAGGCCATTCCCCGGTTTCCAGATTCTGTTGCATATTGTAAAAATGTCCACATTGGATCTCCCCTGCCTTGATCAATTCTGCCGGTATGTTGTCAACACCCGGGCGATTTTCCTGCTTTCATTGATGATAAGGCTCTAATGATTTCATCACGTGTTATATTATCCTTGCTGTTATTTGTTGGTTCCGGCGGACGGTTGAGTTTTCCCAGCTTGCCGAGTGCTGGAACAGTATTTTCCTCGTTGTAATTTTTTATCTCGTTAACACTTAGTTTTTCCCAAACTTTGTTGTCTTTTGTTTTTTCCCGTAATCCTTGGGAAATTTTGTAGGTGCTTTGCTGTTTTATTTTCGATTAAAAAACAATTCTTAGGGTTTTCAATTCCAATTTCCCTTTTGGGTTATTATTTTTTTAATTTTGTTAGTTTTTTTCTTTTTCGGGTTGTTCTTTTTTTTTTCAAACGGGCCATTCCTTATGTGTAAAAAACCTCAATTTGAGAATATCACACCAGGAAAAATTTAGCCGTTATTTTTTTTTTTTAAAAAAGGGGAAAACAAAAGGGTATCAAACCGTTTTTTTTTTTTTTAAAATTTTTTTTGATGTGGGGAATGGGGGTTGGTAAAAGTTTTTTTAAAAATTCCGCCAGGGAATTGATCGGGGGAGGAATGGGAAGTCACATAAAATAAAATGCATTAAAGCATAAAAAGTTATACCTTAGTTTTGGAAAAGCTACCACACCCTTGTAAAAAGCGTTTTTGTTCGAAGTGAATTTAAACGTATCTATAAAATTAAAATTACCCCTCTGAGTTATCGGATTTTTCGAATTTGTCTGGTTTGGGGTGAGTGTGGGATTTGGTGGTACAAATTGTGATAACATTGACTGCTGATCAATTGTGAAAACTTTGATGTCGCATCATTGTGATAAAAATTGAATGTCGCACATTGTGATAACATTGTGTCTGCATCAATTGTGATAACATTGACTGTCTACTCAATTGTGTAACATTGAGTCGCATCACTGTGAAACATTGACTGTCTGCAAAACTGTGATAACAGCTGTCTGTTCAACTGTGTAAATTGACGTCGCATCAACTTGATAACTTTAACTGTCAACTGTGATAACATTGCTGTCGCATAACTGTGAAAACACGGACTGTTGCTCCGGGAAATTGTTTTTTGCATTTTTCAAAAACCCTCTTGAAACTGTCAGGATTTGGTGGTCCCAAAACTGTGATAACATTGCTGTCTGCATAAATTGTGAAATGACTGTCTGCATCAATTGTGATAACTTTGGATGTTTGCTCATTGTGATAACTTTTGCCGCTGGCTCAATTGTGATAACTTTGACTGCGCACAATTGTGAAAAAACTTTGACTGTCGCTAAATTGTGAAAAATTGACGTCTGCATTTTCCCAACAACCTCTTAAAACTTGGTTTTGGGTGGTACACAATTGTGAAAACTTGACTGTCTGCACAATTGTGATATATGACTGTGTGAACTTTCAACAACCTCTTGAAACTGCCCAATTTGGTGGTCACAATTGTAAAAAATTTGACTGTCTGCATCTTTCAAAACCTTTTTAAAATTTTTAAAGGATGTTGTTTTTTTAAAGTTATATTCTGATGATCTAAGGGAAATGTTCAGGGCAGTCTTCCTTCAATATTTGCGGTTTGACCGAAACCCTTGATCAACTTTTCATCATGGGAGATGTGTCGGGGCCAGAAAGCTCGGGTTAAGCGGGGGCCCGTATTTGAGGTAGAGGTTCGAATCTCCGCTAGCCTTTTCGGTACAGGGGGATTTTTCCCCGGAGCAACATGGTTTCGACTCATTTCCTACAGCCCCTTAAAAATGAGACTATAAACGGGTTTTCCGGTTAACGCCCATAAATCTTTCACACTCGTAAAAACCCCCATAACCTTCGGGAAAAAGAAGGGCCCGTTTTTCCGTTTGGGATGGATGCACGGAACATGTGCACCTTCCCCCAATTTTGGGGTATGGCTGCCTTAAGGGGGTATAAAAAAACGGTCATCCACAAAAAATCCACTCCCCTTTTTCTGCAATGGGTTAAAAACTTGCCGTCTATACAGGAGTGTCCGCAGGATATCAGCCTTCGTAAAAAGAAGAAGAAGGGCATTGTCCTAATTGATTTCTGTAAAGTCTTACAGCGGATCTTTGGAAATTTTAAAGACTGTAAGGCAGAAAGGGCTGACTTTGAAACACTGCCATAAAAGTTGAAATTTTTTGTGGGGAAAAATTTAAAACACCTTTTGGGACATTTAAAAATTTTAAATAAATTTTGCTTACAAATTGGAAGTATTACCAAGTAATATTTTCCACTTTTAATTTTGGGATTTAAAGCGCTCTTTCAAGGTCATCTAACACTGAGTCTCGTAAAAAAAATTTGAGGTGGTCCTTTTATTATTTTCCAAAGAAATTTTGATTTTTTAAAAGATATGGTGGAAGCTTTTTTTTTTTTTTCAGTTTAGTATGTTTTGCATAAATTTTCTTTAGTTTGTTCCCATTTGGGAAAGGGTGGAAAGGCGGGTTTTTAAGCTAGTTTTCTTTGGTTTAAAGTTAGTTTTTTTTTTTTTAAAGAGCAGGTGTATAACTGAATAGATTTCTTGTTTATGTCTTTTTCTCTTTAGTAAAATCTGTCTCTGAATTTAGAGATACTTTATTGGTATGAGAGTTTTTGTGTGTGGTGTGTGTGTGTGTGTGTGTGTGTGTTGTGTTCTGTGTTCTGTGTGTGTGGTAAAATGTCAGCTGTCTGTACTTGATGACTTTTACCCCTGATTTGGGGAAAGCTGTGGCACATGAAATTTTGTTTTTGGGTGTCAGTATATTTGGGCCCATAGTGTGTGTGTTTTGGTGGTTGGTTGGTGTGTGGTGTGTGTGGTGTGGGGCGTAAAAATACCCACGTCAACCCGGGGGATGTCAGGGGGAAGGACTACGCACAGCCCCAACACACTCCAGCTCGCTTACAATCTCATTATTATCATGCTTCGTCACATCAAACCCTGTAAATTTTTAAATTTTTACACAGATCATGAACAAACACAAAGCATATGGGAATCAAATGAAATAAAACATTCTCTCTTTCCTGAACTTCACAAAAATCATTTATCTAAAACATCATTAACTAACCCGGGTATAAATAGATTTCTACTTTTACCTGGCCAGGTGATCTTAACTATTCACGAATCACTGTCTTTTTTTTTCTTTTTTTTTTTTTCTTTTCACTGTCACTTTCACAAGCACGACACAACTGCTGGCACTGGTCTTGGTCTGCGGGCCGCCTGGTCAGGTGAGACTGTTGGCACTGGCGTTGGTCTGTCGATGAAAAGTGGCGCTGGCCAAGTATGAGGTCAAACCCCCGGTTAGGATAGAACAGTGACTATCAACATCGATCTGTTCTCCTTTCTTTCTCCCTGCATTAACGCATTGCACTCTCTCTCTCTCTCTCTTCTAGTCTGCTCTTATCAAATGGACATGGTTGCTTTTCTTTTCTTTTTTTTTTTTTCTTTCATTAGTTAGCAACTCTCTCTCTCTCTCCACATCTCTCCTCAGTCCTTCCTCTGCAGACTATCTCATGCTAATCTCTCAACTTGGTTCTCTTCTCTCCTCCCCTCATCTCTCTGTTTTTTCTTCCTCAGAGATTACACTCAGACCTCTCTCTCTCTGTCTCTCTGTTCGTTCTCCCCCCGTTCTCCCGTCTCTCACTCTCACATCCTTCTTATTGTGTTCCGATCTGTCCAAAAAGGGCGAGTACCATTGGTCAGTATTTTTAACCCGAAGTTATCTCCCTCTAATTCCATTGGATATTCAAATCATGACAGTCACGCCTACACACCTTACTCTCTGTGGTGGTCAATTGGTCATTTAATTGATTAGCTAGATTTCACCCCCAACCACAACACTACCTTCCCCCCTTCCTACTTAACTGGCGCCGTGTGGCTTAAGTCGTGGACACTGGTCACTCTAAATTGGCTAGATGAGTCTGGGTAGGCTCCAAACGTTGGCTGGCAGACCAATCGAGACATTCGGCCAGACGTCTTAGTCCGTCTAGCAGACAGTGCTGTCTCCACGAGAGCTAAAAATAGCCTTTAATTGGCTGAGGCGACAGTGAATGCGTCGGTCAGCTATTTAGTCCGGCTGGTTGGACAGACCGTCTCTGTGGAGGATGAGGATTAGCCTCCCCCTTTGCTTAATTGCCTGGATCCGAACCATGGGGCCGCCCGCCTGACGCCCAGAATATTTGCGTTAGAGCTTAAGTCCAACTGGGCTGGTGGCGATTGACCACGAATTTGGTTGAGTTTATTTTTGACCGTGACAATTTCCCCTTGCAAAAGACCATGCTCCGCATTGTCTCAAAACAACGGTACAAAAAGGACAACAACCGAATTTGCTGACCCACAGCTACACGTGCAAAGTTTGAAAAATACTTTACAACAACCGGTTTACAAATTATAAAATATATCATTAGTGAATACCACTCCAATGAGTTATCATTGACGTGCACTCTTGCGTTATTCCGACTCATTTTATAACGACCTCTGTGCGCACTTATGCAATTCCCCTACCTGCGGATTTGCCACATCTTCTCTTCACAACTACTTTGAAGAGCACAATATAATATGATCACGATCCATGACACTTCACTGAGGAATCTCCATCCTCACTTATTGCAAATAATGCATCACTACACAAGCGACTGTATGCTCCAAGCATAACTACATTCACATGAACAAGTCTCACAAAGAAAACATGAACAAGTCTCACACAAAAATATGAACCATAGCCAACTGGGAATGAACCCATGTCCAATCAACATAACTGTAATCAACACATATTATCAACAAAGCACCCCGGATATGACTGACTTCCTCTGAGTTGCAGCTTGCTAGACTCACACGGCTTAAATAGTCAGCTCCGACATTCTGTCGACCGGGAATGTACTGCACTCGGTACCTGTAGGGCTGCAATGCCATTGCCCAACGCAGAACCCTGCTGTTTTTCAGCTGTGCCTCCTGCAGGAATTTGAGTGTTGGTGATCAGTCTCTATCACGAACTCCTTCCCATACAAGTATTTGTGAAATTTCTGCACGGCCCACACAACCGCCAAACACTCCTTCTCTACTGTTGCGTACCCTTCTTCACACTTTGTCAACTTCCTGACTAGCATACCTCACAGGAAACTCGACTCCTTCATGCTCCTGCAACAATACTGCACCTATCCCACCGCCTGATGCATCTGTCCGCAACAAAAATGGTTTGGACATATCTGGTAGCTTCAAGATGGGACGGGAACCTAGTCTTTCCAACACCGTCTGCAGTGCTTGCTCTGCAGCGTCTGACCACTCGACCACTGCCGGTTTCCCTGCCTTGACCAAATCACTGAGAGACTCGTGATTGCTGCGAAATTTGGTACAAACTCCCTATAGAACCCAATAAAACCTAGCAGACTCCTGACTTCTGTTTTGGTCTTTGGTCTCTCTGAATTCATCATCTTCTCCACCTTTCCCCTTTCTGGCTGCTTTGTGTCGCCTCCAACAACAAAACCTAGGAACTCCTACTGTCTAGCCCTTCATACAGTGACACATCCCTGTATGACTCTTCTGGAAACTTAGGCAACAAAATCTCCCCTTCTTCTGCTGGGTCTCTTTCACCTCATCAATGATTGCTGCTGCGCCTATGTGCTGAGTCTCACGCTGAATATATTTGCGGAGGAAATTTGCATGGAAAAGTTTTGGTTTCCATTCACATCAATTCGGTAATCCCGACCGACCTTTTCAGTGATGGTGAATGGTCCTTTCCAATGCATCAGCAGCTTGTTGTGACCCGTGGGAAGCAGTACCAGGACTTGATCTCCCGCCTTGAGGGATTGCTTCCTCACCCTCCTGTCATATTGCTTCTTCTGAACGACCCTAGCCTCCTGCAAACCTTTCCTTGCAAACTTACATGTCCATACCTGTGCCCACCTTTGGAACAGGCGAGATTGGGCCAATCAGATCGACGGCCCCCTCTCCTGAATGGTGTGTCAATTAAAGGGGGATGTTTAAGAGGCGCCTTCCTCTTCACCCCTCTTGTGGCTGCCTTTGACACACATCACATGACATGCAGAACCGCTTTATGTCTGCCATTGCCCCTGGCCAATGAAAATCATCAAAGACTCGGTCAGCCGTTTTTACCGGTGCCGAGATGACTCGCCATGAGCGACTCGTGACCCACTGACATGACAGTGTCACGATAACATGCTGGTACCTCTAACTGAGTGGTCACCTTACCTGTCTTCCCCTTGGTGAACACTCGGTACAACAGCCCGCCTTTCACAAGAAATTCTGTCTCACCTCCTCTAACCACCTGTTTCTCTCCACCTCTCGCCAACTCCCAAGACTTCACGAGCGAAGGGTCTTTGTTCCTGCGCTGCCCTAAACTCATCAGGGGACACATCTATGCCTGACTTCCTTGCTGGAACGACTAACGGTTTATCAACCTTTTCCTCCTTCTTGCTCCGTGTTTGAACTGCTGCCCCGTAGCAGTCAACAACTCAGGATCCCCTGGATCCCTTGCACCCGGAATATTTCCGATGATCAAATCATGAAGGGTTTCTCCATCACCAACGCAGACAACTCGCCTGAGAAGTAAGGGTACGTACTTCTATCTTAGCAACTGGAAACTCCCTCACAGTGCCCTCGATTAAGTACAGGTCTGGATTTGCCCTGTCAAATTTCCCCCTTTCTCGACCAGCGTTGTTCGTACTACCCCGCATGAACAACCAGTGTCTCGTAACACTTTCACCCTCTGTGGCCAATCCACCCCTTCTTCCACTGGTAACGAACCACTCAGCCTAGTGCCCTCCATCCCTGACACTGACTGCTGTCCAGTGCTAGCCATAGGCTGCACTCCACCCTCTTCAGACTGAATCCCTTTTGGTTCCACTGCAGTCGTTTCCCTTGACGACCCTTATCCACCTCTTGCAAGGCTGCTGCCTTCTGGAACCTCATGCGACAATCCCTCGCCACATGTCCCTTCTTGTGACAAATGAAACACCTAATGTCCCTTTGCCCTTCCTTCTGCCCCACCACTGGTTTGCAGACTTTGCAGAAAACTCCCCTGGTCTCCTTGCACTCTTCTCACCTGTGCCTGGCGCCTGTTTCTCCTGCACCTTCGTGCCCAAACGTGCCTCTCTATACACCTCTGCGAACTTCAACAACTCTCCTGCTGTCTCTGGCTGTCTCTCTTTCAAATGTAGGTTAACTCAGGGCCGCAACCTGACAAAATCTGTTCTTTCATAACTAGCTCTTTCAATTCAGCGAACTCCTTCTTCGTACCACTCAACTCTAACCATTTCTCAAAATAGTGATCTAGACGTGCACCAAACTGAGTGTACGTTTCCCCTGCTTGCAATCTAGCTGAACGAAATTTCTTCCTGAACCCCTCCTCTGTGAGGTCAAATCCTTTCATCAATGATTCCTTCACAGCGCCGAAATCAGACTGTTGTTCCGCTGGTAACGCAGTGAAAATTTGTAATGCCTTACCCGTCAATAGCGCTGACAAAATGACTGCCCACTCTTCTGAAGGCCAACCCTGACTGGTCGCAAACGTTTCGAAACGACTGATGTATGCATCAATCGAATCGGTTCCTTCAGAGAATTTTGGCAACTTGGGTCGGGAGCATAGCTGCGCACGGAGTCACTGGAGACTGAACTCCCATCCTCGGTGGTCTCCCTTTGTATTCTTACTTTCTCTAACTCTAATTGAACCTTTAATCTTTCCGTTTCCTGCTTCATTCTTTCTGTTTCCTGCGCTTCCCTTATTCTTTCTGTTTCCTGCTTCATTCTTTCTGTTTCCTGCGCTTCCCTTATTCTTTCTGTTTCCTGCTTCATTCTTTCTGTTTCCTGCGCTTCCCTTATTCTTTCTGTTTCCTGCGCTTCCCTTATTCTTTCCGTTTCCTGCGCCTCTACTGCGATACGGCGTCTTTCCGCTCGCTCATCTCTTTCCATCTTTTGTTGGACGACACAAAAGCTGGACGTGGTCTTGAACATGTCGACGTCACACGTGTGAAGTAGCTTGAACTTGCGATGCGATGGATGACAGCTACGGAGTGCAACGAGGGATGACAGCGACTTCCATCAGCCTTGTTCCTGCAACAATCCATCTCACAGCAAAAAACATGTTCTCCATCTAACAAGTTAATGCTATGATAATACAAGCATACGCATCCGCATGACCCTCACTCCACCAGACGAGACAACACATCCGCTTCATAATTACTTGCCCCTGGGATTGGCAAAATTGAAAATGAATAATCTTGCAGTGCAAGACCCCAGCGCAAAACACGCGCATTTGTAGTTTAGCGTTTTCCAAGACTGAAAGCGGTTTGTGATCCGTCTCGACAATGAAGTGACGACCAAACAGATAGCGCTGGAATTTCTCCACGGCCCAGATAAGCGCAAGGCACTCCCGCTCAATAGTTGAGTACCTTGTTTCTCTGTCCAGGAGCCTCCTGCTTGCGTATAGGATTGGGTGCACTTGCCCTTCTTTGGACTGCAGCAAAACCGCCCCTATGCCCACTGATGAAGCATCAGTGCGCACAATGAAGGTCTGCGCAAAGTCAGGCAATGCCACGACAGGACTTTTGGATAATACCGCTTTCACTGTGTCAAACGCAGTTTGACAAGCGGGTGACCACTTCACCTTGCTTGGACACATTCTCTTTGTCAAATCCACCAAAGGTGCCACTGTGCCTGAGAAGTGCGGTATGTACCGACGATAAAATCCTGCCATGCCCAAAAATGAACGAACTTGTCGCTTTGTTGTTGGTACACTGACTGACAAAACTTGTGAAACCTTGCTTGGTTCTGGTGACATCTCATTGCCCCTGAGAGAAATGAATAGCTCCTCCACATCTGGAATTGGTTCAGAATCAAACTGTGTCACCTTGTTGATTTCTCGCATGTCAATGCAAAAGCGCACAGTACCATCTCTCTTCCGGATCAGAACGACTGGTGATGAAAATGGGGAACAAGATGGTTCTATGATATCCATTTGTAACATTTTATCAATTTT